>PVJA010004013.1:32565-90036 GCA_004027025.1 Myocastor coypus | reverse complement strand
AAGAAATGAAAGTATGGAAAAGTCACAACATTCGTTGTGATGAAAAAGAGCAAATTAATAAGTCTATAGATAATACCTCATCATTGGTTTAAAAAGCAAGACAATAAAATGTACACGAGTTTTGTAATAATGTTGGTGTACAGCAGGAGAGCTGAGGTGCCCACAGATCTTATCGGATCATGACGGCCTTGCTCACCTTCTGAGGATGCTTCCATCAGCATCTCCTTCAGCGATCCCTGGGATCAAGATTGCTTGGAGGCACAACTAGGCCATCTGTTGAAGGCTTCTAAAAGGGAAGTATTTGAACCATCAGCATTAGCCAACCATGTCATGGAGGCCCCAGGAGATTTCTCAGGAAAGAGCTCAACAGCCAGCCTGGCTCACTGGACTCCGGCTTTCATACTCTTCTGTCAGGGCCTCCACATCTTGACTGCCTAAATGGCCACCTATTGCCCCAAGCTACCACAGAACTGCTCCTGGTGATCACCTGAATAATGTGAACACACATCAAGCCTGTGGCAAAAGCAAGTCATTAAACATTTATCCAAATTCACAGAATGCACAGCACAAGGAATCAACTCATGTTAGCACTATGACTATGGGTGTTGGTGTTGTCTCAATGTGGGTCCAACCACAGGGACAAAGAGGGACTGCAGGACAAGGTGCTGATAGAAGGGCAAGTTGTACTTGTAAATAGTCAAAGAGATTCCTGGGAAATCTCTCCTTTTTCTGTTTTATTTTACAACAAACATAAAAATGCCCTATTAGCATGCCTGTAATCTCAGCACTTGGGAGGCTGAGGCAGGAGGATCGGTGCAAGTTTGAGACCAGCCTGAGCTACAAAAGTGAGTTCAAGGCCAGTCTGAACTGCATAGTGAGACCCTGTCTCAAAAAGACAAAAAAAAAAAATTGCCCTATTAGTAAATTCTGGTAAATAAACACGGCAGCAATATTCTGTCCATTTTGTGCAGAGTAAGGAGAACAAAGTAGTTTCATTGTGAAACTTTGCTTTTAGGATACTTTTCCAATTGAATAAAAATACAAAAATATCACAAATGGTGAATGCCTATGTTCCCAGTAAATTCAGTATACAAACAGAAGCATTCTACAAAAATTTCCTTCTGTTGATGAGCTCCATATTGGAGAAACACAACACTGGTGATATTGCCCATATGAACAACAATAAGATCATCTTTCCCACAATTGAAGATCAAATGAAGTTTGTGAACTGAGAAACCAATATTTGTGTCCTCACAAATATGTTCTAGGAACTACTGCTTTCAGGCTTATTTTGGAGAGACATCTTTCACTGTGCTTATGTTTTTCAAATTCTCGTTGTTAGGACAAAATGGATCACAGCTTGTAGAGTTCTGAGTTCATATTAGGCAACATCAAGGAAGCATGTGACATTCTGAGGACAAAAGCAAGTGAGGCCCTAGCTTCAAAGCGGCAAGTGAAGAGCTAGTCACTCTCTCATTCCATTATCCTATATGCCAGCTATTCAAAATAGAACTATTAGAAAATAATACAGTGTCATAATACCAGCACAAGAGCATAAGCAAATCACAAACTCTAGATTCAGCTAGATGACTGCAAAATTATGTGACCATAACTCGATGAGGCTTTGGGGTGCATCAGACAGCAACCATAGTAAAAGTAGACAGTAGTGGACAACGCATGATTATCCTATTGAACTAGGGTGGCTATCTGACTTTTATCTTTCCTTTCCTCAGTTACTTCACCAATTTTGCAAGGATGTCTTCATTCTCATCATCTCTGTAATCTCATCATCTAGGCAGCTGCTCCCTCCTCTGGGTTTCTGACACATGCAGGATGTGGGTCACCACACTGTGTCTCTCGCACAGTAATACACAGCCGTGTCCTCAGACTTCAAACTGCTCAGTTCCATGAAGGCTGTGCTGGAGGACTCGTCAGCAGTGAGGGTGGCTCTGCCCTGGAACTTCACCGCATAGCTAGTATCATCATCACCAGGGTAAAACCATCCAATTCATTCTAGTCCTTGTCCAGGGCTCTGTCACACCCAGTGCATGGTAGAGCTTGTGAAGCTGTATCCAGAAGCCTTGCAGGAGACCTTCACTGAGTCCCCAGGCCTCTTCAGCTCAGCTCCAGACTGCACGAGTTGCACCTCACCATGGGCACCTGTGGAGAAAAGACAGAAGTTGGAGGCAGGGCCCCCTGATAACCCTGGCCCCTTCCTCAGGGAGAAGACTGTGGACCACCTTACTTTTCAGAGCTGCCACAAAGAAGAGGATCCTCCAGGTACAATCCATGTTGAGGAGTTGTGCTCTGAGAGATTCTACAGAAAGAGGAGATTACTATAGAATACTCTGGCCCACAGAGTTTTCATATTTACCTCATCAGTCTGATTATTTGCATATTCATGAAGTAGGACACTTCTTAACTCTAGATCTGCTCCAACCTGGAAGAAGGGAATAATTGTACATGGGACATTCACCACTGAGATGCTGGAATTCATGAACTTAGACTGTCTGAGGAAATGTATCTCTCAGATTAAGCATGCAGACCTGCCTCGCTGAAAATAAAGCCACCACAGGAAGGCTCTGCTCTCTGAACCCAACAGTGAATGCTCAATAAACCACTTGAGCGTGTTAGTGGCAATCAGTGTCCTTGAGGCTAGGCAGGTGAAATGACTTCTACATATTTGTATCAGGTATCAAGAGAACACAGGGTTGATTCTTAGGGAAGAACACTGCCCATTCTACACATGTACTCAGAATGTACTGTGTATTTCTCTGAAAATAGTTAGCCTCAGAGCAGCCCTGTGACGTACAGTGGAGGTCTGGGTTTCTGAGCACAACAAGGATGGGACTTGAATGTGAACGTTGATTTACTTTTGTAAATCTTCCTACAAGTTTCTGTTAACTGCGTTTGTCTCACTTTCACAACAAAACACAGCAGAGTTTTGAAATATTCCAAAAACTTTATGTGATATCCTCTCCCTCAGTTTCACTCCTTGATTGGTCTACAAGGTCTATGAAACTGTCACATAATCTGAACCTCTACAACCCCACAATATACATTTCTTTCATGTCAGCACCAAATGCAGATGGTTACGATCATGTTCTGTGTGCCTGCAACATGTTGCACCATTTTGCACTCAAAAAAATCCATCTTCTGTTCCAGCCCCTCAGTACTGATATAAGGAAACCACTTCAACCCACATTCCCAATGCTTTTTAAGTGATTGATTTAAATGAACTCATCCAAAATAGTTATCAAAGTGTGTATGCATTATAAACTTACAAAGTTAGATGAGTTTTTGAATGAAGTGGACTCAAGGGCCTGGCGAGATGGCTCAGTGGTCTAAAGCACCTGCTTGGGAAAGCTTGGGCGGCTTCAGGGACCGCGGTTCGATCCCCAGCACCACATGCTGTGCCAGCCCTGCCCTCAGGGCAGGCTGAGCCGGCCATAAAAATGAGTGAATAAACAAACAAAGGTTCTGCAACAAGAAAAAATAAATAAATAAATAAATAAATATTTAAAAAAAAAAAAAAAGAGGACTCAAGCCCCAGAGGAACCTGCTCAAGCTTCAACTGCTCCGAAGATGCAGCAGTGCACAGTGGGTCCTGAGCGCCTAATTTTTCCCCATCTTCAGATGGTTTGCATCTGGGTCATGCATAATTTTGTACAGTTACTCCACCTCAGAGAATGTATTTATTGGGCTTCTAAAACTCTTTCAGGGCGTTCTTCATCTTCTGACCCATGTCTTGCAGCAGGGAAATCTCTTACTGACCCTACTATGCTGCAGGGAGACCTGAGCTGGTAAGAGAGAAACAAGCTGAGGTTTCACCGAAGAAGGTTTGGGTATCCCTCTGGATAACCTATCAGAGAAACTGCAGGAACCAGGGTGAACTCAAGCCTCCTCTCCATCAGCCTTCTACATATTCTGTGTGCAGGGTCTTCCCAAGTCATACGTTATTAAGATACTTAGGAAATCACAAAAGTCTGATAGGAAATCCTTTATCCACAGCTTTCTTTTCTCAGCCTGCTCCAGGGACATTTGCTGGTGTTCTGTGAATCCTCAGCGCCCCCTGTTGGTCATGACGTCCCTGAAGGAGGTTTCTGTTTGGCCTGCATCGTTGTCCCTTCACTGTTTCTCTGGCCTGTTAATCCACAATCACTTCCCAAATTCTCAGAATGATAATTTGTAGGTACAGTGTATTCTTGGTCTTTTCGCTGGTTGCTAATTAATAAAACCCAGGCTTTTCCTCTGGAATCATGGCAGAAACAGCACACCCTACAGCTGCTGAAGGGGACACCAGAGAGTAAGCATCTGAAAAGGAGTCCTTAGGATCATGTGGCCTGCACCAGGGCTCCCCACACTGCGCTTACTGCACCTCACACACTACCTGTAAACACAAAGTCATCCTCTTCAAGATGTCACATAGGGCCATTTTTTATCCTATTTATCTATAAGCGCATATTCAAAGTGTTATGCTCTATAAACTACTGTTTAAAAAATTCAACAAGGAAAACCCAGCTAAGCCTAAATTTCTTGTATTTTTATTCAGTAGTGGCCACTAAGCATGAACACCAGGGCAGCCAGGTCTTGGGTCCACTCAGGAGCTGCAACATCAGGGCTGGGCTGGTTCTTGTCAGCAGAGGGAAGACCTCTTGCCATGTCAGTTTGCTATAGAGGCAGCTCTGGAGGTGGATGTCTCAGAGTAGGCATCACTCTAGCCTATATGACCATGCTAGGCAAGTTTGATAATATTCACAACATTTAAGAAATTATTATTGCTCTTTATGTGATAGTATCTTCAGTATGTGTCTCCTCATATTTCATGTTTATGTGCATATGCAAGCAATGGACTTTCTTGTATTAATAGTGTTGGCATAAGAATCATGTAAGACTGAAAATGCTGGAATCAGTTGTGTTTTCTATGTAAGACCTGATATCCTGAAGGTGTTGAATTAACTTCCTGGGCCTATTCTCCCTCAAACTGTGAAAACCCAGCTAAACATCTGGCACCATCAGGTAGAAGGAAGTACCTGGAGAGGTTTGGAGCTCCCCTGCTTTCAGTGTCATCAAGTGTGGCATTCCTGCACTCTCCTGTTTGGTGCAGGAATCACAGTTAGTGTTGACTTTCCTTAATGGGTATCACGTTAGCTACAGTCAGTATCTATCTGCCCATCTGATTCCTATTTTATTACATATTTTTAAATTTTTTGGTTTCTACTTTCATAGTAGAGTTTGTAATTCTCAATGGTTATATAAGTTGCGGGGAGCAGGTACAAGCGAATAACACATTCCATTCATTTTATACATATCTCTTTACTTATCCCCACATTTCTCCAATTCGTTGTTGCTTTCTCTGTTACAAAATATGTGATATATTATTTAATATTAAACATGTTATTCATTTTACATAATTTTGTTTCTTGGATACAAGAAGTTATGAAATAGTCAATGTTCTTCATCTCATTTATTTCACATATATGGTGGAATTATTTAATGTTTATTTCTTGGATGGAAATATGTACCTATATGTAATTATACAAATATGAAAATATATCATAACGCAATATGTTGAGAATGAAAAATATGTTAAAAAATAAAATATTAAATAACACTATTAAAAAACTAGGGAGCAGAAATAAATAAACAGTAGCTGGAAATTTTACAAATAGGTAACAAGTCCATGAGGTAAACATAAAATAAAAATATTAAGGCAAAAGCATTATTCAAATGTGTTACTCTCTTCTCTAATAAATAATAATGAAGCTATAATTACTAATAAGTGACTAGAAATTTCTATATTTAGGCAACAAAATTGAAATATATTTGTTCTACAGAATCAAGCATACATATATAAATGAAGACCAAACTGGAAGATGGGCAAGAAATGGGAATAGAAAGCCATTCAAATAATTCTACATTGTGTATGCTTAGATTTCAAAATTTCTGTGTAAAAATGTGTAACTGCTTTTATCACATTCTAGAAGAATTTATTAAAATATCAATGATTGATAAATAACAACAATTCCAAGTCTAAGATGTTACATACTCAGACAGTGATGTTAAGCTCAAGTACATACATTACAGAGTAATAGTATCACTAAGCTTTTCTTCTAGAGGATTAAGAATATAAGTTTAGGGCCCGGCAGGATGGCTCAGTGGTCTAAAGTGCCTACTTAGGAAAGCTTAGGCGGCTGCAGGGACCACGGTTCGATCCCTGGCACCACATGCTGAACCAGCCCTGCCCTCAGGGCAGGCTGAGCCGGCCATAACAATAAATAAACAAACAAAAGTTCTGAAACAAGAAATAAAATAAATTCTTTAAAAAAAAGACACATTATGGTACAGGGGCACATACAAACAAACACACACATGTACAAACACACACACATCATGTGAATCAGTGAAAAAATCAGAGGATACAGAATCTTTGCAAGTCACAGTTAACCATTTCATCTTTGGGAAAGGAGATAAATGCATACAGAGAAGACCGAAACCATTCAAAAATGGTTCTGGAAACACTGGATATCTGTTTACCTGAAGATTAAAACTAGATCCACAATTTTCACCATCTAACGAATTAAAATCACAATGAAGAAACTAAATATTAAAAAGATACTCCATACATGTTGAAAAATAAAAGATGGAAAACACTTGAAATTGTAACTATGAGAAAGAGTCACTAAACAGAACCCAAATCACTCAGTAAATAACTAGAATCAGCAGATAACATGGCATTAAATCGAAAAGCTTTGACGAGGTAAAGAAATTGATAGAATGAACTGGGGAGATAGCTCCATTGCACAAGTACCTGCCTGGCAAGTGCAAGGTCATGAGTTCAAACCCTGGTCCTGAAAAAAGAAAAGAAAAGAAAGAAAGAAAGAAAGAAATTGGTAGAATGAGTAAAGAGACAAAATCCAAAATGGTAATTTTTTCCAGCTTTTATTCAGACAGAGAAATAAACCTGACACATATAATGAATTTTAAAAGGTCAACTTAATAGGCCAAATCTAAAAATGGGTTTGTGTTGGGCTGGGGAGATAGCTCCGTGGAACAAGTGCCTGCTTGGCAAACGTAAGCTCATGAGTTTGAACCCCTATCCCACAAAAAATAAAAAATAAAAAAGCTTACAAAAATAAAAGTGGGTTTGTGAAATGTACAGGGAGTTCTCAGAAGAAGAAATGCAAATGGCTAAAAAACAAGAAAAGATTGAACATTCCTGGCCTGTAGAGAAATGTAAATAAAAACATTGTTAAGATTCCACCTTACACAAGACAGAAGGGCGATCATCAACTAATGTACAAGTGAAAAATTTGTGATGCTGCATTAAACGAGGAACACACACTCAGTCTGAGCACAATATAAACTTGGACAACAAATATGGAACTCATAGGGAAATTCATCAAAGAGCTAAAATTAGAAATTGTATGTGACCCAGCTATCATTTTTCCAGGTACCATTTTGAAAGAGCTAAAGACAGCATATTGCAATGATAACTACATACCAATGCTTATAGCCATGCAATTCTTAAGGATTCAGTCCTGGAGCTCCCTCTGCATCCATCAGAAGATGACGGAAGTGCTGGGTTTACTTCACAGCGTGCTACTGAGCTATAAAGAAGGATGGATCACAGCCATTTGTGGAAATAAGAGTGAACCTTGAAATAATGTTGAGTAAAATAAATCAGTGCCACAAGCTGAAATATCACATTAGACTTCTAACCTGAGGAAGGCAAAGTACAAAGAACACAAGAAGAGAGGACTAGAAGAATAAAGGGGAGAGAGCTCACAGTGAAGAATACACCAAGGAAAGATGGGTGAGAAAAGTGAAAGACAGGGAGGGAAAATAAGTACACGATGGAGAGCACACATCCAAGAACTGAACACATCTGAATGAATGCAAACACTGTATGTTGTAAACATGTGATAACATCAATATCAAAAACTGGGGGAATGAGATTCAGATGAGGACAAAGAGAGGCACAAGGAAAGGGGAAGGGGACTTAAAGAGAACCTAGTTGAGTTTTGTACACTTACCCTACGATGAATTTAAACTGATTCTACTGTAGATATGTACTAATAAAAAGAAACTGAATTACCAAGAGGGGAAAAATAAGAATGTAGCAGGCAAACACTGAGGAGCATTTTGAGCCAAGTTGGAGAAAGGAAAAGAAAAGCACAGATTCTAACAGCAAAGCAGCTCCAGGAAACCACACCTGGTCCTGAGGCTGACAGGAGCTCAGTGTGTCCTGTGTGCCCTGAGAGGTTTATGCCTGGGCTCACACTGATTTTCCCTCACTGTGTGTCTCGCACAGTGATACACGGCTGTGTCCTCAGTTGTCAGGCTGCTGAGAGTTAGTGAAACTTGGCTCTTGGAAATGTCCCTGCTGATGCTCACTCGAGATTTAAGGTCTGGGTTATAATATATCCTTCCATCACTCCATACACCGCCTACCCAGCTGAGTGCCTTCCCTGAGGCCTGACGGGTCCACTGCACACCATAACTAGTTAAAGAGAATCCAGAGACTGTGCAAGTGAGGGATAGCGTCTCTGAAGGCTTCACCAGGCCAGGTCCTGACTCCTGCAGCCGGACCTCCGAGAGGACACCTGAGGACGAGAAGCATCACCATCAGTCAGACACACCCGACACCTGGTGCCCAGGTCCCTGTCCTGAAACTCAGAGACACTCACAGCAGGGAGCTGCCACCAGACAGAGGAGCAGAGCCAGGAACTCCATGATCAGGGAAGGCTCCTGTGGGAGGAGACGGGGGCTGCTCAGCCAGGGCCGGCTTTTCATGCTGAGCCTGGGGCTGCTTTGCATGGGGGAGGTCCTGAAGGCATAAGAGTGGGACACATGGCAGAGTGCTTCAGTCCTTATCAGGGACAGTGATTTTCTTAGGACGATCAGTTGCACAGGGAACAGGAGCACTCCAGAGATATATTTCTATATCTTCTGTAGTATTTATGCTCCATACAATGTGAAATTGCTCCAGGGGAAAGATTTGTCAATTTCAGCACAGTTTTTGTGGGAAAATTTAACACTAAAGGGATCATGTCCTCCATAGAATCTGGCCTACTGACTGCATCTGCTGGTGCCTGTCTTTCCTATAAAATAATTTGTAGTGAAGCAGAAAAGTATGTGAGTGTGGGATTGTGATTTGAGATAGACAAAAATGTTTAAAAGCATAACTAAACTTTCTTTCTTCCTGATGCAACTGCTCTGCTCTTCTCCGTGGCTGTCTTCTGTAAAATAACTGCTTCATTCTTCAGTGTGCTTTCTGTAAACAACCTGTAGACCTTATTCCCTGGATCCTAATAGTACCTGATTTGGGAAAGTCTCTGAGAGTCCATGCATCTCCATCTTAAGCCCATGCTTGGATTTCTAAAATCAGGGCTCTCTAATACAGTGTGGAAACCCCCACGCTGGGGCTGCTCATGGACTCCCAGTCTTCTGTCCCTATCTCTCAGATCCATGACCCTGAAGACTCATATATTCATAATTAACTTGCTAGTCATGTAGGCCAAAATTTAACATAGACAATCTTCTATTTTGAATGTGTACTGCCTAATCATAGAAATATATGTAACAAAAAGGTAAAAATGTCAGTATATGTTAGAAAATAATATATACATACATGTAACAAAATAGTAATATATGTATATATTACTATTAGTATTATTAAATATCTATAGTAATACATACTTTTTTTTTTTTGTCTTTTTGAGACAGGGTCTCGCTATGCAGTTGAGGCTGGTCCTGAGCTCACTTTTGTAGCCCAGGCTGGTCTCGAACTCGCATCAATCCTCCTGCCTCAGCCTCCCGAGTGCTGGGATTACAGGCGTGAGCCACCACGCCCGGCTAGTAATACATACTTTTAATTGTACATATATATGACAAAATAGCAATAAAAACAGCTTTAGAAACAACATGAAACTTCACTAAACAAAATAATAGGAATTCATCAATGATTGTTACATTGCATGATGTTATCTTCAGTCAGGTGTTTAGATTACCAGATATAGACATACATAATTGCTTTAAAACAAATCAAACAAAAACAGGTTGTAAGAAATTAAAAGAGAAAAACTTTTCATGAAAAGTTTTTCTGAGACAACATTCATGTTGCATTACTTTAGTTATCCTTTGATATTTGTACAGGTAGCATATACACTAGCAAGTTGTCGTTTTTACTTCACCATTTTTATTTTAAATATCTCCACATGATTGTGTGTCAAAATTCATTCTTTTATCCACAAGAAGAACAAAAGGGGGACAGAAATGTGTTGTCCTCGAATAGTTCTTTTTATTTTAAAGGGAATAAAAATAGAATAAAATTTATGAGCCGGGTGTGGTGGTGCACGCCTGTAATCCCAGCACTTGGGAGGCTGAGGCAGGAGGATTGACGTGAGTTCGAGACCAGCCTGGGCTACAAAAGTGAGCTCAAGGACAGCCTGAACTGCATAGCGAGACCCTGTCTCAAAAAGAAAAAAAAAAGAATAAAATTTATGAAATACATTCAAAGCAAGATGATGAGAAATTAACAATGGTTGTTATATTACAGATTGTTATATTTTTGAAGTTTATTGTTACTAATTTCTGTGACAATGTCCTACAGTACATACTGTACAGAAAACAATCCCTGTACAGATATTTGCATAGGTAAAAAACTGCTACCCAGATGCAGATAAAGGGGTCTTGATCCACATCTTTCATCACAACAGAACAAAAAGAAAAAAAAAAAAAAGTATGCATTTAGAAGAACAAGATGAGAGATACTCAAGCCTGACTTTTGTACTGCACATTACTATCTTTGAAGCACTTGCTCAGATTACTGATACTTGGAAAATGATACAGAATTTCTTATGGATGTGAAGTCTGCAATGGGCAGGAGAACGTGAAGCATTCACAGAACAGATCTGAGCAAGATGCTGTCCTGCGCCTTCCAAGGATGCTTCCATGAACTTCATCACCTTCAGCACCCCCCCCCCGGGATGAACACTGCTGGTAGACACAGCTGGGCCATCTGCAGAAGGCTTCTAAAAGGGAAGTATTTGAACCACCAAAATTAGCCAACCATGTAGTGGAAGCCTCAGGAGATTTCTCAGGAAAGAACTCAACAACAAACCTGATGCACTGGACTCTTCTCAGGTGCTCTTGGTTTCGCACACTTCTGGCACCATAGAGCTGCTCCAGGTAATGACATGGATAATGTGGACACACGAAGCCTGTAGCTAAAGCAAGTCATTAAACATTTACCCAAGTCCATGGAATGCACAGCTCATGGAATGTACCTAGACTAGCGATGTGACTGTGGAAGGTGGTGGTGTTGTCTCATTGTGGGTCCAACCACAGGGACAAAGAGGGGCTGCAGGACAGAGTATTGATAGAGGGGCAATATGTACATGTAAAGGGCCAAACAGGCTCCTGGGAAATCTCTTCACTTTCTATTTAACTGTCCAATGACCATAAAGATGCCCTATTAGTAAATTCTGGTAACTAGGCATGGCAGCGACATTCTGGCTATTTTGTACAAACTAAAGAGAACAAGATCAGGTGATTGTGAAACTTTGTTATTAGGTATTTATCCAATTGTTTTAAAATTCAAGATCATCACAACTGATAAACATCTCTGTTTCCAATAAATTCAGTGTCCAAACAGAAGCATCCCATGAAATTATCCTTCCACTGATAAGCTCCACATTGGGTCAAACGGGACAACGGTGATCTTCCCCACATGAACAAGAATAAAATCATCTTTCCCAGAATTGTGGATTAAAAGAAGTTTGTGAATTGAGACATGAAAATTTGTATCCTTGCAAAATATGTTCTAGGAATTACTTTTTTCAGCTTTATTAGTAGAGAGATTTTTTTCTTCTCTGTATTTTACATCAAGGTTGTGTTTCTCAATTTCTCATTGTTAGAACAAAATGCCTGGTAATCAAATTTAAAGAAGCAAAGATTTTTTTTGTCTTTTTGAGACAGGGTCTCACTATGCAGTTCAGACTGGCCTTGAGCTCACTTTTGTAGCCCAGGCTGGTCTCAAACTCGCACCAATCCTCCTGCCTTAGCCTCCCGAGTGCTGGGATTACAGATGTGCGCCATCACACCCAGCTAAGAAGCAAAGATTTATTTGTATCACAGTATGAAGATGTCCCAGTTCATATTAGGCAGGTTAAAAGCAGCATAGCACATGGCTGAGGACAACAGTTCAAGGTGGAAGAAATACCTAAAGCGACAAGGGAAGAGCCAGTCACACTCTCATTTCATTATACTATGTGCATAGAGCTGGTGAAAAAGTCACTCCCCTAATCCCAGCACCAGACCATAAGCAAATCAATAACTCTAGATTCAGTTGCTTGAAATATTCCATGACCAAGACACCAAAAGGCTTTCGAGGGACATCAGACCCAACCACAGCTAAGGTCGACCATAGTGGACAATCCAAAATTATCCCATTCATTTAGGGTGGATATCTGATTTTTGCCTTTCCTTTCCTCATGTACCCCTCTGATTTTCTAATCAATCTGCAGCCCCATCTTCTCTGTCATCTCAGCACCTAGGCAGCTGCTCCTCCCTCTGGGTTTCTGACATATGCAGGATGTGGGTCACCACACTGTGCTTCTTGCACAGTAATACATAGCTGTGTCCTCAGAATTCAAGTTGCTCATCTCCATGTAGGCAGTGCTGGAGGACTTGTCAGCAGTGAGGGTGGCTCTGCCCTGGAACTTCGGAGCATAATTAGTATCACCATTACCACCGTTGATCCTTCCTATCCACTCTAGTCCTTGTCCAGGTCTCTGTCGCGCCCAGTTCATCCAGTAATTGGTGAAGGTGTATCCAGAAGCCTTGCAGGAGACCTTCACTGAGGCCCCAGGACTCTTCAGCTCAGCTCCAGACTGGACCAGCTGCACCTGGCCATGGGCACCTGAGGAGAGAGGACACAAGTTGGAGGCAGTGCCCCTGACAGCTTCGGGTCCCTTCCTCAAGGCTAAGACAGGGGATCACCTTACTTTTCAGAGCTGCCACCAAGAAAATCACTGTCCATGTCCAGTCCATATTGAGGAACTGTGATCTAGGGGATCCTACAGAAGTCAGAGAAGGCTGTGGAGTGCTCTGGCCCACAGAGCTTTCATATTTACCTCGGCAGTCTCTGATTATTTGCATATTTATGATGCAGAAAACTTCTTAGTTCTAGTTCTGCTCCAACCTGGAAGCCAAAGAATAATTGTACATGGGACATTCATCACTAAGATGTTGGGATTCATGAACTTAGCCAGAAAGAAAGAAAGAAAGAAAGAAAGAAAGAAAGAAAGAAAGAAAGAAAGAAAGAAAGAAAGAAAGAAAGAAAGAAAGAAAAAAAGAAAGAAAAGAAAGAAAGAAGAAAGAGAGAAGGGAATATGAGACAAGAAAAAAGTCCATAGAAGTGTACAAGTTTGTAAACGTTTAAGTTCCTCAATCTCTGTGTAACAATGTGCAACTGTTCTTTTTTTCCACATTCTATAAAGATTTAAAGTTTAGAATACCAACAACTGATGGAAAATACCTGTTTCATGTTATGTCTTAGGTGTTTGATATTCACAAAGATAGTGATTTTAAGCTCAAGTGCCTATGTTATAGGGAATAACATCACTAAGCTTCTCTTTTGGAGATTTAACAACTTAAGTTGACTGATTGCATAATTAGAAACAAAGCTTCCTTTTCTACACCTGCTCTTGGGACATTTGCCGATGCTCAGTGAATTCACAGCGCCTCCTGCTGGTCTTTTTTTTTTTTTTTTTTTTTTTTTTTTTTTTTTTTTTTTCCTTGTTTCAGAACCTTTGTTTATTCACTTATTTTTATGGCTGGCTCAGCCTACCCCGAGGGCAGGGCTGGCGCAGCATGTGGTGCCGGGGATCGAACCGTGGTCTCAGAAGCCACCCAAGCTTTCCTAAACAGGCGCTTTAGACCACTGAGCCATCCCGCCAGGCCCGCCCCTCCTGCTGGTCTTGATGTCCCAGAAGGAGGTTTCTGTCTAACCTGTATTGCTATCCCTTCAGTGTTTCTCTGGCCTGGTAATATACAATCAGGTCCTCAGTTCTCAGAACGATAATTTATAGGTAGAGGGTGTTCTTCCTATCTGCTCTGGAATGAACAAATTGGCCCTTCTTGGGCTCTGTATAATATGTGTTATCTCCACTGGTTACTAAGTAGGAAGACTCCGTCTTTTCCTCCCTGAAGACTGGCAGAAACAGCACACACTACAGCTGCTAAAGGGGACGCTAGGCAGTCAGCGTCTGCAGAGGAGACCTCAGGATGTTGTGGACTGCACCAGGGCTCCCCACACTCCACCTGCTGCACCTCACATGCAACACTTGAAAACAATGTCATCTTCAAGCTGTCACATAGGACTCTTTTTAGTGCACTCGTGTAAGTGCATATTCAAGATGTTCTACATAAACTACAATTAATAATTTCAAGAAGGAAAACCAAGGTCAGCCTAAACTTATGTTTGTATTCAGTAATGAGCCCTGAGTGAGAAAACCAGGGTAGCCAGGTCTTGGGTCCACGCAGGAGCTGCAGCATCAGAGCTAGGCTGTTTCTTGTCAGCAGAGAGAAGAGCTCTGGCCATGGCAGTTTGCTATAGAGGCAGGTCTGGAGGTGGATGTCTCAGAGTAGGCATCCTGCTAGCATATATGACCATTCTAGGCTAGTTTGGTAATGATGTCAGCATTCAAGAAATTATGATTGTTCTTTATGTGATGATGTCTTGAGTATGTGTCTCCTCACACTTCATATTTATGTGCATACACAAGGAATGGACTTTTTTTGTATTAGCGATGTTTGCTTAAGAGTCATGTAAGATTATGAAAATGTCACAATTCATTCTGTTTTCTTTCTTGGACCTGATGCCCTGAGGATGTTGCATGAATTTCCTGGGCCTGTTCTCCCTTAAACTATTAACACACGACTTATTGAATTGGCACATGCAGGTAGAAGAAGGTACCTGGAGAGGTGTGGAGCTCTCGCTTCTTGCAATGTCAAGAACTGTGGCATTCCTGCACTCTGCTGTTTGGTGCACGAATCAGAGTTAGTGTTGATTCTGCTTGATGAGTCTCTCATTAGCTACAGTCAGTATCTATCCATCCATCTGATTTCTATTTTCATGCATATTTTTATTGTCTTGATTTTAACTTTCATTAGTAGAGTTTGTAATTATCTATGGTTACACCAGTTGTGGGGAGCTGATACAGGCATATAACACACTTAATTCTTATTTATCTTTTTCTCTTTACTTATCTCCACATTTGCTCCAGCTTACACCAGTTGTGGGGAGCTGATACAGGCATATAACACACTTAATTCTTATTTATCTTTTTCTCTTTACTTATCTCCACATTTGCTCCAGCTTACACCAGTTGTGGGGAGCTGATACAGGCATATAACACACTTAATTCTTATTTATCTTTTTCTCTTTACTTATCTCCACATTTGCTCCAGCTCACCATCCCTTTCCCTGTTACAAAGTATGTAGGATGTTACTTACTATTATAAATATATATATATATATATATATATATATATATATATATATATATATATACTGTGCATGCAGCTGCCTCCTCTTAGTTCAACCAATATCAATTGGAAGTTGTGTCATGCCCACACCCTGTGCTCTGTATTACTATTGTGAGTACAATATGTAGTGTGTCAACTGTTAAAAAAATTAATGTTTATTTAAAGTGTTAATGTTTAATTGTTTGATCAATCTTATATACCTATACCTATTAACCTGAACTGATCCAATGATGAAAACATGTAATATAACCATTGTTCAATTTTTCTGGTTTTTGAAATTCTGTACTATGTGTACTCTTACTTGTTACTGTTTTTATATCTTTGTTTCTGTTATTTTTAGTCTTTAAAATAAAAAAGATGTTATTAATGCAATGCAAATTAAAATCTCAATTTGGTGCTATTGCATGTTCCTGAGAAACCTGAAATTGCAAAACAGGTACCAGCAAATAATAGTAGGTACACAGAAACAAAACTCAAATATCACCTGATGGAGTGTACATTAGTGCTTTAGAAAATATACAGCAGAGGGACTGGGAAGACAGCTCAGTAGAATAAGTGCTTGCCTGGTAAGCACAAGGTCCTGAGTTCAATCCCTGGTACCAGAAAAAAAGAAAGAAAAAGAAAATGTACAGCAATATCAACATAGGCTAATCATACATGTTCATCTTAGGATCTCACATTTTCAATTCTAGTTATATATTAAAAAGAAATATAAGTACTGATCAAAATAAAGATACAAAACACTCATAGCAATACTACTCATATTAGTCCCAATCTTGAACCCATACCAAAATCCCATAGTGATAGAGCTGATTCACATTTCAGGAGATAAGTGAATAAAGGAATTCTGAACAGTGAGAGCAAATAAATTACACTTAGAGACACAATTGGGATATACAGTATACCCATGGCATCAAGTGAAAGAAACCAGATACAAAAAGGCACATTCTATGTTGCTATATTCTAGGAAACGTGCTGACGAAGTAAGCACTATAGTGTTATATAATATTAAAGATAACAAAATCTTTATGGTGCTAGTAGTTTGGATAGGTTCTATCTTTTAAGGGAAAATCTGACTAACAAAAAGACAAGAGCTGTTGGTTCTAACCAAAAAGTGGGACATAATGAACAGCTCAGAGCCAACCACTCCAGTCCACAGGAATCAAGAGGTAGGAGCTATAATTCTGCTCCTGGCTATGTGTTATTGATTG
Organism: Myocastor coypus; assembly: GCA_004027025.1. Lineage (NCBI taxonomy): Eukaryota > Metazoa > Chordata > Mammalia > Rodentia > Myocastoridae > Myocastor > Myocastor coypus. The sequence goes on along the minus strand of PVJA010004013.1, from coordinate 73,270 downwards.
TGTCTAGATTATGCCTCATGCGATCATGGAGGCTAGCTTCTAAGGGTTGTACTTGATTCGTGGTCCAGTACTGTGATTCTGGATGTGAGTACTACACTCGCCCTGGAGTGCGTCATGTGCAGACAATATAAGAGAAGGAAAAAGGCTTGTTCCCTTCTCCTCTTCTTTTGGTTTTGCTGTTTGCTGCTGCCGTGAGTGGTTGTCCTCTGCCATGTGCCACTCTGCTTTGGAACCAAGTATGAACTGAAACCTCCACAAAATGTGAGCTAAATAAATCTTTCTTTCCTCATCCAAATAAATAAATATATAAATATAAATATATAAATAAATATTTTGTACCAATTTTGCATGCTTGTATCTTGTAATCTGGGTAACTAGCCAGGTGTGGTGGCTCACACCTGTAATCCCAGCACTCGGGAGGCTGAGGCAGGAGGATTGGTGCGAGTTCGAGACCAGCCTGGGCTACAAAAGTGAGCTCAAGGCCAGCCTCAACTGCATAGTGAGACCCTGTCTCAAAGAGACAAAAAAAATCTGAGTAACTGACCTGAAGATAACAATATGTGATATAACAGTTAATTAGGAGATATAGATAGATAGATAGATAGATAGATAGATAGATAGATAGACCTAAATGGTGATGTGCTGTATGTTTGCCACTTTAACTTCTCCATTTTTGTACATGTACACAAATTATGCTACTTATTTTAGTATACATGGTTTTGTAGTGATATATATACATGTGTAATTTGTGCAGGATATAATGCCCTATAAGTTATATGCCCATTATTTTTATATATTCCTATTTTTTTAACATACTGCTCCACATTCCAACGCATGAACATAGACTGACACATCTGGCGAGGTTTTCAGAGCCTTCATCTCAAAATTAATACATGTGTGAGTTTTCTGCATTCTGTTATTTATTGAAAGAATGTAGAATTAGTGTTTCTATAATATGCATATTAACGAATCTTTGAGTCTTGATAATGGTGATAGGTTAATATGCATATTAACGAATCTTTGAGTATTGATAATGTTTCCAGAAGTATATTGAATAGAAATGTAGACAGTGGACATTCTTGTCTTGTTCCTGACTTTAATATAAAGGCCTATCACCATCTATGTCTGTAACAGTCTTTTCGTGCTGTCATATGTTGGTTTTATTGTTTCTATTTTTATTATTCTTCATCCACTTTACATTACATAATACTAGTATTTATCATGGGAACTTCCCCATGTACAGAATTCTTTTTATCCAACACAGCATTATTTTTTCATCCAATTACCCCCACTCTCTTCCTTCCTCCATTTATTTTGATACTTCTTCATTAACAAAGATCTGTCTCCTTGTCTCTTATTATCTATTTATTTTATCTTTAATTTATTGACATATTGAGCTTGTAGTATAAAATAGATCACGTGAGAGGAATATAGCTTAGTGGCACAGTGCCTGCCTAGCAAGTGTGAGGTCATGAGTTTGATTCCCAGTACAAAAATTTGTGTATGTCATGTGACATTTAAGATTTGTGACTCATGAATTTCATGGACAGAATGTAAATATTTTGGTACCATTTCCTGTAAATTTCCCTTGAATAGTTGGTAATATCTATAATATATGAAGCAGAACACAGGTCAGGACCAAGTACCTTTGGTGTTTCTGCCACTACCTCAAAATCTTTACTCTCATAGGATGGAAAACACAGATAAAATGGAGTTTCCTAGATACCTATGAAATGCCAAATCTGAGTCAAGGAGATATATAAACTCTGAATACCCCAATAACAAGAAGTGAAATTGAACATGTAATAAAAGTCTTATCACCCCCCCCAAAAAAAAGCTATCAACAAAGGAAAGCCCAGGTCCTGATAGATTCCCAACAGAATTCTACAAGAAATCTAGTGAAGATTTAATGCCATCTTTTATCAAACTCTTCGATGAAATTGAAAGGGAACCAATTCTCCCAATGTCATTCCTGGAGGCCTGTGTTTCTCTGATTCCAAGATGAGAGAAAGACCCAACTGAAAAAGAGAACTACAGGCCAGTCTCTCTAATCAATATTAATGCAAAAATCCTCAATAAAGTACTAGCAAACGCAATGCAGCAAATCATAAAGACGATTATACATCATGACCAAGTTGGATTCCAGGAATGCATGTATTGTTTAACATACTCAAGTAATATATGTAACACACCACATCAATAAAACCAAAAATCAAAATCACATGATCAGCTCATTAGATGAAGAAAAGCTTTTGACAAAGCGCAACATTCATTCATGACTTAAAAAAATAACCTACAGAGAATTAGAATAGATGATCTATATCTCAACCTGATAAAATCCATTAATGTGAAACCAACAGCAAATAGTATACTAAATGGGCAAAAACAGAAGGCCTTTATATTAAAATCAGGAACAAGACAAGAATGTCCACTGTCTACATTTCTATTCAATATACTTCTGGAAACATTATCAAGAACAATTAGAGAAGAGAGTGAAATAGAAGAAATAAGTATTAGAAAATAAGTGAAATTGTCAGTAGTTACAAATGACAAGATACTCTACATAGAGGACCCCAAAAATTGCATCAAGAGTCTTATAGATTTAATCACCAAATTCAACAGTGAGGCAGGATACAAAGTCAACAACCAAAAATCAGTGTCATTTTTGTACACAATAAACACACTGAAAGAGAAATGAGGGAAATCACACCTTTCACATAACATCCAAAAAAATGAAATACGTAGTAATCAGTCTCACAAAGGACACAAAAGATTCATAAAGGGAAATTTATCATACTCTGAGAAAATAGCTTGATAAGCATTTGAGAAAATGGAAAGATATTCCATGCTTCTGGATAGGAAGAACCAACATTGTGAGAATGGCCATACTCCCAAAATTGTTATAGCAATCCAGGAAATCCTGGTTAAAATATCCTTAGGATATCTCCAAGAACTAGAGAAAACTTTCTTTGAATTCATTTGGAACTAAAAGAAACCAATAATATTAAAAGCAATCCTGGGAAGCAAAAAGCAGGAGATATCACACTCACTGACCTGAAATTATACTATAAAAATACTATGAAAATATAAGCATAGTTCTGGCATAAAGACAGATGTGAAGACAAGTGGAATAGGTTAGAAGATCCCAAACAAACACACCCAGCCACCTTACCTTCAATAAAGGGTCTGAACATGTGCATTATAAGAAAGATAGCCTTTAATAAATGGTGCTGGAAAAACTGGCTTTCTACATGCATATGGCTAAACCTAGACCCATGTTTATCACCATGCACAATGCTAAAGTCAAAATGGATCAAAGACTTAAACATTTAAATAGAAACACTAAATTTTTTGGAATAAAATACAGATATAAGTCTTTTTAAATGTTATTAACTTTAATGAGAAAGAACAATAAGATAGTTTCAAAACAGGTTATAGGACAGTTATGATAATTAATACACTACATATTGTTGTCTTCATTATAGTTGTTCAGAATACAAGATAGAGACATGATATATTTTCTAAGCACTATTAGTTCAAATCTTTCTTCCCATTGAACTAAGAGATAGTAGCTGTACGTATAGTCCAATAGTCCATAATAGTAGTGGGTTATGAGCAGAACCGGCCATGTCAGAAGCTGTTGACTTGAGCCTTTTAGAGCTCAGCATATTAATATGGATTTACTTTTTATTTCTCATGGTTTGACCTTTCTGCTGGTTAGTTAAGAACAAGATAGGGGCCCGGCGGGATGGCTCAGTGGTATAAAGCGCTTGCTTGGGAAAGCTTGGGTGGCTTCAGGGACTGCGGTTCGATTCCCGGCACCACATGCTGCACCAGCCCTGCCCTCGGGGCGGGCTGAGTCGGCCATAAAAATGAGTGAATAAACAAACAAAGGTTCTGAAACAAGAAAAAGATAAATAAATAAAATTTTAAAAAGAGAACAAGATAAAGCAAAACTTACATAACAAAAAAATAATTTGTATCTGGCAAGGTCAGTCAAATCCCCTCAGGATTAACTCTGAAACCACGTACAGCAGTTTGTAGAACTTTTGTCAGTGTCAGCCATCTCGATGAGTCACAATCAGCGCTTGTCCAATTTTTCTCTCTCTGAAAGCCTGACAAAATGTTTTCTCTCTAGGTGACTCACCTTAGGCACACTATACATCCTTGTTCCCTTTCCTCTGCAGCCCCATAATCTCCTTGAACAGAAAATTTGGGACACCACTGAGTTATAGGATATTGCAGTAGAGGTTCTCTTATGTCCTGAGTCTGAGTCCTGACTGACCTTGTAGGGCTAGGGCCAAAATATTGGTTATCCTTGTAGTTCTGTAGTTCTTTTTTTTTTTTTTTTTTTTTTTTTTTTTTTTTTTTTTTTTTTTTTTTTTTTTTTTTTTTTTTTTTTTTTTTTTTTTTTTTTTTTTTTTTTTTTTTTTGATGGGATCGGGGTTTGAACTCATGACCTTGCTCTTACCAGGCAGGCACTTGTGCCACAGAGTTATCTCCCTGGTCCCCAGTAGTCCTTTTTGTCTAAATTTTTGGCCGGAAAACTTAAATTGTTAACCTTCCAGAAATGAAGCTTAATGATTTTATTACCCTGTAATATAGCCACTTGAGCTTCACATCACTATCTTTCTGAATATCAAATGCCTTAGACATCATAAAGCTGTTCAAAGCAAATTTCCAACTGAGTAAGAAGAAAACCCACTAACTAGGAAAAATTATAGTTCACTGTCCCTGATCAAAGAGCTTCTATCTACAACATATAAAGAATCTTTAAAAATCAGGTCCCCGAATTCAAAGACCCAATCTAAAAATGGGCTTCTGAGATAAGTGTACACATGTCAGAAAAAGAAATACAAACAGCAAGCAAATATATGCATAAAAAAGTTCAACACTGCTGATCATTCAAGAAATTCAAATTAAAACAACGTGGATGCCATCTCACCCCAGAAATAATGGCTAACATCAAGAAGTCAGCCAATAACAAATGCTGGAGAGGCTGTGAGGCAAAAGGAACCCTTCTTCACTGTTCGTGGGACTGCATACTGGTACAGCCTCTATGTAAATTTGTGTGAAGATTCTTTAAAAAGTGAAGATGGGGGATCCCATTCAAACCATTATCATGCTTCTGGATATTTTTCCAGAAGAACTGAAAACCTCAGACAATAGCAACATATGTTCACCCCTTGTTTATAACAGTGCAATTTGTCAGAACTAAATCCGGATACCACACAGATGCACATCAACTGAAAAATGGATAAAGATGATATGGTAGTTTTACACAATGAGTATCATTTAGCTATAAGATCAATTTAAGTCTTTTGTTGGTAAATTGATGCACCTAGAGAACATACTCTTAAGTAAAATAAATCAGACACACATGTGCAACAATTGTATTGTCTCCCTAGTGTGAGTACCTGAAAGAGAATAATGGAATCTGAAGGGTCTAACTGATACTAGGAAAAGAAAATGAACTTACTCTAAAGTAAAAAGATACTGAGCTCAGAAGGACAGGAGAGGGAGTGGGAAAAGAGATTTTTCTATGTGTATAAGCAGGATGGTTAGGACAACTGTACTGTGTATTTTTGCTGAACTAGGGAAAGAAGTGGTTCATGCTTTAATTGGCTTCATCTCCTTTTTTTGTATTTTAGGAAAGGGTCTACAGGGACAGGGTTTTCAGGATCTCATTACTAGATGGGACTCTTAGTGATCTGCCTGATTATCGCCTGCCAAGAGCTGGGATTATAGCTTGCACCACCATGCCCAGTCTCAGTTGCGATCTCAGGACATTCCAGGGGAGCAGTCAGCGCTGCAGGCCAGAGATTGAAACCCTGACCCCTGTTGCAGGTGCTTTAATCTGCTGAGTTACTTGGCCAGCTTGTCTCGTCTCCCTTTTTCAACTGCTTGTACTTTTTCTCTTCTTAATTTCCCATGTATTTCTTTCTTTTTATCTTCTTCCATTTTTGCATGTGTATATCTGGTAAAATGAACAACAGGTTGGAAGACACTATGCATTACAACAAATACTGTGAAACTCATATTACTTTTTTAAGGGAAATTCTGTATCACTTATAATATTTTCTGCTTCAATTCTAATTTGTACTCTCTTTAATAAATATTTTTATTATCCAATAATAGGTGTTACAACAAAGTGCAAAAACGTCCCCCAGAATGATGGTTGGACACCATCAGAAAATGGTATAAAACTTTTACACAGCCCAATAAATTTTTTAACAATGGTTGCATTATATATTTTCATCATCAAACCAGTATAGGTCAACAGACATAGGTATGTAAGACTGATCGAACAATTGAACAGCTTTAATAAATATTTAAAAATTTAATTTGGAAACCCAGTATTTCCCTTTGGTGTATGATATGCATTTTTTCCTTCAATGAGTCCATACACAGAGGACAGAGGTACAATCTTGCCAAGGAACAGAGAAAAGGTCATTCAATAGCGGCCAGGGTCCTGAAAGGGACACAGGCTGATCCTCTATGGTCCAGTTCAAGGGTTTGGTCTCTATGGTAAAATGCAGCCCTCATTTTCAGGGAAAATGAGACAAAGAGAACACCTTCAAATAAAATGTTGGGATAATGAATTTGGAGTAAATGCAAATGTCAGTAAGTAATGAATATGTATCCTAGGATACAAGAATCAATATAAAATACCTCACAGTTTAGCAAAAATCATCCCAGCCTAGGTGCCTCAATGGATCTCACTTGACTCCTCCAATATGTCTAATCAGGGAATTACACTGAGGTCTCCTCCCTGAATCTAACTTGGATAAGCCCCAGTGACAAGGTCCACTGAGATTACTCAGGCTCTGATCCTATGGGGAGAAGGAGTCATTTCTGCCTCCATAGGCTGCCCATAAAATTAAATCCATGTGAAAATGGGTTCCTACCAATGTTCCTAGTTCATTAGTACAGACTCGCCCCCTGCTGGTCTTGCACATCACAGCCAGCAAGGAGGTTTGTGTCCCAGCTTATAGTGAGGTCCTCTCACTGTGTCTCCTGCACAGTAGTACAGAGCTGTGTCCTCAGCTCTCAGGGCATCCATTTGCAGATAGATCATGCTTTTGGAATCATCTCTGGAGATGGTAAATCGCCCTTTCACAGATGCAGCATAATCAGTTGAGTAACCACTAGCTTTGTTTCTAATGATAGCAATCCATTCCAGTCCCTTCCCAGGAGCCTGGCGGACCCAGTCCATGTAGTAGTTACTGAAGGTGAAGCCAGAAGCTGCACAGGAGAGTCTCAGGGACCCTCCGGGCTGCACCAAGCCTCCTCCGGACTCCACCAGCTGCACCTCAGCCTGGACACCTGCAAACACAGAAATATCCTGGCCATTAAACTGTTGCACAGGCCCACTGTTTATCCCATCTATGTCCACCCACATCCTCAGCATCCCTTGTTCACAACAAATCACCTTTTAAAACAGCAACAAGGAAAACCAGGCTCAGTGCAAAGTCCATGACAAGCCTCATGTCCTCAGTCCTAACAGGGATGTAAAACCAGGGCTGGGCTCCTCTGCAGAGCTGCAGTCAGGGCTGGGCTGCTTTTCATCAGCAGAAGGAGGCCCTATTTGCATGGCCTCCTGCTATATAGACAGCTCTGTAGGCTTGAAGCAACAAAAGTTCAAAACCCAGATGAGATGCAAGTTTACTTCTAAAGTCTGCTAAAAATACTAGTACTTAGTTAAAATAACAACATTCTGGGAGAACCCACAGAGGACCTCTTATATCCCTCTGAGGTGGAAGATTTATTTATCTCAATAAATACTTCCTACTTATAAAACATGCAACTGTGTTGTAATATTCATTTGTAATTTTTTTCACTTGTAAGCTGAGGGTCTGTGTGTGTTGAACCATCCATGAACCATGGGTCAGAAGATGTATAACCACATTATTGATCACCCCGAGATCTTGAACTAAATGGCAAAAGTCATTAGATTTACATACAGGAAGAATGGGAATAACGTCTGGCCAGTAGGCAGTTTTAAGAAAACTATTGACAAGGAGATGTCAAATCATAGATTTGAGTCCCCATTGGTATTTAGGGGCTTTGGGATGTTAGGGAACACAGGGGAAGGCTGAGGGATCTCTGAGGCACAGTAATACAGTAGTAACATGAGTGTCACGGGTTGAAAATGTAAATGTCCCAAAGTATATTGTCCACAAGGAAAGAGGGAAGGAGGAGCTAGTGGCTCACTGAAGTTGGGCGTGTAGGATGAGGCCTGTAGGGGGAGGGGTGAAAGAGAAATGGAGCTTTTAGGGTAGCTCTCTCCCGTGTGAGGGGTGGGGTAGGTTTGAACCACAAGGAAGTTCTGAGTGAAAAAATAGTGTCTGGAGTTGGCAGAAATGACTTACAGTAAGACAGCTTTCCCTTTCAGGAAAGAGGAGATAAAGAGATAACCTTCGAAGACAATTTTGTAGTGATGGATTTGGAATAAATGACAATGTCAGTTAGACATCAATATTTTTCCTGGGATAGAGGGATTCACAAAAATTATCTCACATATTAGAGAACATCTTCAGCCTGGCCTAGCTGTCTCAGTGGATCTCATTTGAATCCTCAAATATGTCTAATCAGGGAATCACGCTGAGATCTCTTCCATGAATGTAATTAGTCTAAAACCTGGTATCGAGATCCACTTAGATTACCCAGGTTCTAATCCTGTAGACAGTAGAAGCCATTTCTGCCTCCATGAGCATTGCTTAGACTTTACCCCAGGCGTAAAGTGCCATCTGGCAATGAAACATTCCGTTTGAAACATTGCCAGGTCAGTGGTAGAAGCAAAATAAGGCCGTTAGAATTATCTTCGTGAGGATGTTGAAAGGAGAAGCCTCAGAGCCTGACCGGAAAACACTCTTTTCCCTCTCGCCCTGCTGAGGAGGTCGATTCTGAGTTCTGTTTGTCAAACGCGCCCCCTGGTGGTTTTTAGCACTACAGCAAGTTGGTGGTTTTTGGTATTTTGGGTATTTTTTATTTTTTTATTACTTTTAATGAGAAGAAACAATGGGACAGTTTCACAACATGATAGTAGAACAGCCACAATAATTAATACAGTGCACATTGTTATCTTCATAGTAGTTGTTCTGAGTACAAGATACAGACATAACTTTTCTAAACACTAGACACTGACACTGACAAAAGTTCTGCAAAACGCTGTACATGGTTTCAAGGTTAATCCTGAGGGATTTGACTGACCTTGTCAGAAACAAAAGTTACACGTTTTGTTATATAGGTCTTGCTTTAATTTGGCCTTAACCACCCAACAGAAAAGTTTAAATACAAGGCATAAAAAGTAAAGCCAGATTAGTATGCTGAGCTCTAAAAGGCTCAAGTCAACAGCTTCCGACGTTCCCAGTTCTGCCAATAATTCACTACTATTATAGAATATTGGACTATGTACACAACTACTTTCTCTTAGTTCAATGAGAAGAAATATTTGTACCAATACAGCAAGGAGGTTTTTGTCAGGGCCTATACTGTGGTTTCCTCACTGTGTGTTGTGCAGTAATACAGGGCTGTGTCCTCAGCTCTCACGGAGTTCATCTGCAGATAGGCCATGCTTTTGGAGTCATCTCTGGAGACGGTGAACCTTCCTTTCACAGATGCAGCATAATTGGTTGTGTAACCATCAGTTTTGATCTTAATGCGACCAACTCACTCCAGCCCCTTCCCAGGAGCCTGGCGGACCCAGCTCATCCAGTAGTTACTGAAGGTGAATCCAGAGGCTGCACAGGACAGTCTCAGGGACCCTCCCGGCTGCACCAAGCCTACCCCGGACTCCACCAGCTGCCCCTCAGCCTGGACACCTGCAAACACAGAGACATCCTTCTCAGGAAACTGTCACACAGGCCCACTGTTTAATCCATTCATGTCCACTCACACACTCAGTGTCTCTTGTTATGCACAAATCACCTTTGAAAACAGCCATAAGGAAAACCCATCTCATCCCAAGCTCCATGGTGAACCCTGTGTATTCAGCTCTGATCACCAATTAGCAGCAGGTGGGCACCCAGCGCTGGGCTCCTCTGCAGAGCTGCAGTGTCAGGGCTAGGCTGGGCTACTTTTCATCAGCAGAGGGAGGCCCTATTTGCATGGCCTCCTCCTATATACACAGCTCTGTGAATTCAAAGTGGCAAAAGCTCAACACCAAGATCAAATGAAAGGGTCGGAGATGTAGCTCAGTGGCACAGCACCTGCCTAGCAAGCGCAAGGCCAAGAGTTTGATTCCCAGTACAAAAAAAAAAAAAAAAAAAAAAAAAAGATCAAATGAAAGTTCATTTATTACATCTGATGAATATAGCAGTGTTCAATTAAAATAAGCGTGTTATGGGGCCACCCAAGTGGGACTGCTTTTGTCCATCTTAAATGAAAGCTTTATTTCTCTTAGTAAATGCTACTTGCTCTAAAAAGATATGTAAGTATTTTTGGAATATTCCCTTTTAATTCATAATCTTTATTTTTACACCTTCATAAACTTAGCATTCAGAGTTACTTCTATCATGCAAAGCTTTATCACAAAAGCCTAAATGAGTGATACAGTTGCTGAAACATTTATACTTGCTAGAAGTGGGCCCATTGTTTGTCCTTGGACTCATCATTGGACACAGCTACTCCTTCAAGATTTACAAGACAGAGTTGGACTTATAGAATGATATTTATAGAGCCTTTGTCCTGCAATAAATATGGTTTTGCTCTATAAAAATTACTGGATAAGACAGTTTAGGATCCCATTGTGTCCTCTTGGACAGGAGATTTCTTCCCCCCAGTAAATATATTCTACTCCTAACCTTGGTTTGTTCCTAAAATTCACGCTTCAGTTTTAGAGAACGTGAACTCATCCAAGGTATCTTTCAGGTTGGGCATTTCATTCCTCTCTATCAACTTGATATTAGGTTTCTTGGTGGGGGTCATGGTGGGGGCAGGGCAGCAGAGAAGCAGAAAGAAAAGAGTGGGGAAAGCTTTGTTAACTCTAAGGACATGAAGAGGATTGAGTGCACGTACATGGCGAGATCCTCTGAACTGCAACCGAGAGCCTGAGACTTTATGGCCTTGTGCTAGGGGCAGAGTTTGAGTGGCAGGTTCAGTGACACACAAGGAGCTGACTGGAGGCTCCTTTGTGTGTATGGGAAACATAAAAGGAAATCATACCCAGGGCTGGAAAGGGGAAGAAGAAAGAAGTTGTCACCGGGAAGACAAGCTCTTACTTTTTGACTCATTCATGTTGAATCAGGGCCATGATAATTTAGTAATTTGTACATGGGCCAGAAACTATCACTTAAGACATGGGTTTTATTTTATTTGATTTTTTAATGTACTTAGTACAGGGTCTCACTACACAGCTCAGATGTACAGTGATCCTCCTATTTTTAAACATCCCAGCACTGGGATTACAGGCATGTGCCACCATGCTGTGTCTCAGCGGCAGCCTCAGCGCACCAGTGGGTGGGGCCAGCACAGCATGTGATCCATGGGATTGAACCTGGCTCCCTGCACTTGCCTAAGCAGGTGCTTAGTCTGCTGAGCGATCTCACCAGCTCAAGACCTTAGTTTTTATACCTACATTCACTTTTCCAATGGTACCTTATCTCCCTTTTGTACAGAGACTAGAAGTTTTTATTGAAGAGAAAGATGATGTCTGTGCTGCCTCTACCCATGCAGCAAAATAGCTCTGGGCTAAATGTCCCTCATCCTCACAGTGGAAACTAGAAGCCTTGTTTCCTCCCTCTCCTCAACCTGTGCATGAGTAACCCAAATAATAGCACCCTGTACATACGGGGGCCAATATGTGTACAAATCTGAGTCATCTCAGGCAGTGTAGCCCAGGTTTGGTGAGCTCTTAAAGCTTCTTTACACCATTTATTTGCACTTTTAAAGGCCAGTTGCTGAACTGTCCATTCGACAACTTCTGTGTCACTTATAATCCTTTCACTGCTCTGCAATATGCATGCAGCAAAATCTTGAAAATGTTCATCGGTGTCCTGTCAAATGGAAGCCAAATTAAGGGATATCACCCTTTGAAGGAAGTTCCCTCCAGGCCATATTACCAGCTATCTTAGTTTGTTCATATATTTGCAATTCAAAGGTGAGTTGAGGGGCCTGGCAGGATGGCTCAGTGGTCTAAAGCGCCTGCTTGGGAAAGGCTTGGGCGGCTTCAGGGACCACGGTTCGATCCCCAGCACCACATGCTGTGCCAGCTGAGCCGGCCATAAAAATGAGTGAATAAACAAGCAAAGGTTCTGAAACAAGAAAAAAATAAATAAAATAATTTTTTTTTTAAAAAGGTGAGTTGATTGTGCCAGTAAAAGCACCCTCCCCAGTAAACATATCTTTTGTAATGGCTGGGTTGTGAACAGCACTAGCTGCCTGGTCCAGTGCTATATTCAAAGAAATTTCCTTTCCACGGAAAAAAAAAAAAAAAGAATCCTGCATTGAAGCATGCTGTAGCTATTCCTTTCCAATCATTTGGGACCATAATCTGTTGTCCTAGCATTTCTACAAAATACAAAGTAAAGAGAGCAGTAGGGCTATAATCAGCAATAGTTTGCTTTAGCTCTTTTAAGATTTTTAAAGGGTACAGCTTCATGAAAACATATAACTTGTCCCAGATTATTAGAAACTTGAGTTTCCAAAGCAGAGTAGATATGTTAAAAACCCTCCATAGACTCCCTTGCCTGTCTGGCTTTTTTTAGGGCCAGTTAAATGGGCTAAAGAAAATATCTCTACTTCCATAGAGGTAGAATTCCTGAGCTGTGACTGAGAAAAAATTTCTCTAAGCTGAAATTGATATAGCGGAATGAAACTTCCAACCTGAAAAATACCAGGGCAAAGTTTGTGTTCTCTAAAGTTGAAGAATGAGTTTTAGGAACAACGGAGATCAAGAGCAGAATATATTTTTGGTGGACAGGATGCTTCTGTCTGAGAAAGGGACAGAAAAGGGACCCAAGAGGGTTGCCCAAGAAGCTGTCTCTTCCAGAGACATTTATAGAGTAAAACCACGTGGTGAGGCAGGTCCTGGAGAACATGTGAACTTGTGTAGTTGGGCATGAGGTGGGACAAAACTACAGTGAACTAATAAAGTTACAAGTACCCATTGCTCAGGTAAAATTGAATAAATCCAAGACTACATGAGGAAGGGAGTCACATAGTAAATGGACATGAATATGAAACAAGGCTCTTCCTGCTGGGATTGTGTCAGTGTCTCTTTTGAGCTCTTTTAAGGTGATTGGCACCTATTTAGAATATCAATCTCTGATGATCATCCCTGAGGAAGTATATGACTGAATTTGTTTACTCTTTTGTCTTGCGGTCTTGCCCACAACAGGTGTGTCTGTCTTCTAAAGTTGCAAAATGATCTTGTCTTGCATATTGTCTCCTTGAAAGCCTTGCCATAGCTGACTGCCTATCATATTTCTATCTAATTTAGTGGCCTACAACAAAATGACTGTGATTGTGGCCTGTGGCTCTGTAAAAACTATCCAGTGTTGAGAAATGAAATTGTTGGGGAAGCACTTCACTAGTGGAGAAGCATCCTTTTGTTCCCCATTGTTCCTTCCTTATTTGATAGAGCAAAGCTGGGGGCTTCAAGCTCTGTCTTTTTGGTCCCTGTTGCTCCCTACTTATTATGCTTAAGCTCTGGACTTGATTTTAACGGAGAGCTGTGAGCTAAATCCTTTGCATTTGTAAAACTACTTCAAACCACAATCCAGAAAAGAGAAGTAGATACAGAGATCAAGCATGCCAAATACGCTTTTCCATATAAATGTATCTCTGTGATTCTGGAAAGTCTATTTGTCCCATTTTTAACTCAATACGTGTTTCCCTTTTGGCTTCTCTGAAACCTATATCTCTTCTTAAGATCGCTTATCTCTCTGGCCCTAATGCACCCATTTCTGATCCTAGTGAACATACTTCTGGCCCTAAAGAGCCCATTTCCAGCCCTAATAAGCCTCTGGCTGCAAGTTTTTCACCTGGTGCACCAGTGCCAATGCATTCCTGTGCTGAATACCGGCTCTAACCAATTCACTTCCCTCCCCTATGCACACTTTATAGAACTGTTCCTTACTTTGTAAAGGGTAGCCCTGTTTGGGCACCCAGTGTAGAAATGCACAGGTTTCTGCATATAATCCATTGTACAACAGGAAGAACAGTGACAGGAATGAAGAAAATAAAGACAAGAGCTGGGTCAGGCGGTGGCACCCCTGGTGCAACAGTAGGGCTGTTTATTTATACCTTTGTGAAGTAAGTGTCATATGACATGAAGGTACTAATGACCAATAGCTGACATTAATTTCAGGTTGCTTACCTCAGGACTGAGGTAGGTTGAGTGTTTAGGCACCAAGGTCTAGTCCTGCTCTCACACATTTGACAAATTTCCATCTCCCATGGCTTCCAACAGAGGACAAAGTCAATTACAAATAGTAGCAATTGCTTCTTTCTTTATCAAAGTTCCTTTTATTTCTTTTTTGAGTTTAATTGCTTTATACAGTTTTTTTCAAGAACTGTATTCAACAAAAGTGGTGATAACAGTGACAATTGTCTTTTTCCTGTACCAACTTGTCAGCTTGAACATACATACAAATTCCCTTTAACGGCGATCTCAGTTATACTTCTCTCATTGTTGGGACACAATACCCAATGCCCAAAATTAAGGAAAGCTCAGTTATTGGAGGATTCGGTGCATAATCAGCTGGCTCCAGGGCAGAGTGACACATGGCACAAAGCAGCCGTTCACAGTGGTGGCAAAGAGCAAAGGGAGAAGCAGCCCTGGCAGCTGGCAAGCCTCTTGCCCCTCCTTACATTGCAATGCAGATTACCTCCCCCTGAGCAGGTACAGTGCCCACACCCACAATCATCAATCACAAACTCCAGAAGCCACCCCACAAATACATGAGGCTTGGGGGGGGGTGTGACTAGATGCAAACCATAACAATGGCGTATTCTGCTAAACAGAAATAGAAAAGGAACTTTTGTAATCTTTTAGAATTGAGAATTACACTTCCATCAGCAACAGCAATTTTGCCCCAACGGGTACTACAATCAACTAGAAACCATATGTTCACATTGTTAACTTCTTGGCACTGATTTATCTTGATGAATTGGAAAGTGTCTCTACTCCAAGAATTTAGCATACAAAGCACTCCACTATAGTGATGTCATCATATCATTAGAGTATAACTTGAATCATTGTTCTCTTCCTCAGAAAATACAATCTTTTTGTAAGCAAGTCTTCAACTACATCGTATCTGTCACCTCAGCATCAAGGTAGGAGTTCCTCCCACTTGATTTCTGGCATATTCGAGATGTGGACGCCACATTGCCTTTCAAAATAACACATAGTTGTGTCTTCCAACCCCAGACTGCTCAGCTCTACGTGGGCTGTGCTGGAGGACTTGTCTGAGGTGAAGATGGCCCTACCCAGGCACTGCTGCACACACTTTGTTTCACCGCTGTATAGGTTGATCTATCTGATCCACTCCAGCCCCTGTCCAGGGCACTGAAGCACCCCGTTCAAATAACTGGTAAAGGTGTACCCCGGACCCTGTAGGAGAACTTCACTGAGGTCCTATGCCTCCTCAGCACAGCCCAAGACTGCACCAGTTGCACCTGGACACGTGAACCTATGCAGAGGTGACAGGAGTTGGGGCAGTCCCCTATGACAGGTTTTGCTCCCTTCCTTAGCCCTAGGATTTGTGACAGCTGCCAACAAAAAGAGGATTCTCAAGATGCAGTCAATGGGGAGGAGGTTTGTTCTGGGAGATTCGGGCAAAGAGGGTGATATCTGCGGAATGCTCTGGAACAGAGAAGACTCTGGTTATTTGCATATTTATGAGGCAAAAAATGTCTAAGCTGCAGACTTGTTCCAGCCTGAGAAAGAGGAAGCAGTTTCACATGGGCTATGCAGCACTTGTGTCCTATGTTCTGCACCCCAGTGCTGTCTGAGAAAATGCCTATCCTGCTACCTCTCTTATCTTTGTGCAGACAGAGCTCTCCAAAATGAGAATCAAGCGCCAAAAGTTCAGAATCTGCTGTGTGAGCCCAAGCACCAATGGTCCAGAGGACACGTGAACATCCTTTAGGGCACCGATACTGAGCACTTACCTCATCTGGCAGCCATCAGGTACCAGCAATTCGCACCATGACCTCTGAGAGTGAGACACTGTTCCTACTACAGGAGTTCCCAGCAGGAAATGTGGACACAGCTGACATGTGCCAGGCACCCTGGGTTGCCTTCCCAGCCCATCTTAGTTGCTCATCTCCCCGCTGTTTCACAGGAACACCCTTGTCTCCCGAGACCAACCCTGTGATGTGGAATCCAGGGCTTTGTACTTGATGTTACTTGAGATAGAACTTAGGTGGGAATTTTGATTGCTCAGACTCTGAAAACTTGCCAAAAACTTACATTCATTTTGTTTGGCACATCATCAACATCCCGGAACAGTATTTTTCCATTTATCCATAATTGGATGCATAGGCGTTGTTCTTTGGGACGAGGGATATAGAGGTACAAGGGCCTGCCTGGCAACTGCAAGGACCTGAGTTGGATTCCCAGTAGCAGAAAAAAAAAATCATATGCATTGTTCTTTATCTCCACCCACTGATCTCATTCACAAGACCCAATCATCAGCCAGACTCTCTAACCCTCCACTGCCAGGTCACGCATTCAGCCACCCAGTCAACCCCAGCCTTGAAGGTGAACACTATATTGAGACCCTGAGACAAGTCTCTCCCAATATGTTGCAAAATTAGAGCTCAGAAAATGCCTTCCTTTATTCCAGCTCCTTTCTTCTTAAATATTCACTATCCCAGAAACTTTCTTTCCCTTATGTATTTATGTAAAGATTACCAATCCAACAAGATTTTATTACACACTTGCAGTCATTAAAAACTCCTACTTGAGAAGACAACAAAAGTCCTGGAAGACCCCAGCACTTCTCAGCAGCCCTCAAGGAAGCGATCAATCGATGTGAAAGTTCCAGGCCAAGTGGCTCTAATGAGGCCACACACTGTGACAAGAACATAGGGTGGAGTGGACCCTTTATCTCAGGACCAGCAAACAAAGTGGAAGAGAAAGAATCTGGATCCATCATCTTCTTCAGGACTGCCCTCCAGTTACCCAGAAGGGCCCACATCCTAAGGGCCGCGTAGTACTTCCCGGCAGCCCATAATATTTGTGAAGCCTTCAGCATACAAGCTGTTGCAGATGTGATAAGCAGAGAATTAAGAAAGAAAGCAAACTACACACACAGCAGTGTAGGCAGGTAAGAGAAGTGCAGCTTCATGGAAATAGGCCAATTGGATAAGAACCAGAATGGTCATCACCTCCGTCTACAGCACACTGCACTGGCCTTTGTGCACCTCAGAAATGCACTGAACATAAAGATCAAACGTTCCTTGAGAACAGGAAGAGAGAAGAAAGGAAAAAAGGAAAAAAAAAAGAAGAAGAATGATAAAGGTGTTCTGCATTGATTTTTGACTTTTAAATTCAATTTGTATTCAAAATTCTAAAACTATGAAGTTACTAAATTAAATGTTAAAATTCACTGACCTGAAAATATGATACATAAAAATTTGGAGGACCATGGAATCCTTATTTTAAATGATTGAAGATCCAATATTCTTTCTACTTAATAAAGTGAGTAAAAATGAAAAAAAAAATAAAAATAAAAATAAAAAAATAAATAAAAACTCCTACTTTTAGTTCCTGGGAGGACCCAGGTCCTGGAACAACATGTTTCTCATCTGGCAATGCTTCTTGGGCGACATAGGAGCAGGTCAGGTCCCCTTCTGAGCCCTGGGCTGGGCTCCCCCAGGGCAGGCAGGGACCTGTCTAGGTCTCATGCATTTCCTACACTATCTGCATCACACAGAAAGCATGGACCTGTGAGAGACATTCTCTCAGCTTGATCCCAAGCATCTGGCCATATCCTGGAGCTGTAAACCTTCTTATGGAGCATCGCAGTTGGCAGGAGATCCAAGCAAGGAAGCTATGCGTAAGCTCAGTATTCCCAGAGGTCTGCCAAGGCTGGTGAATGACTTCTCCAGCAGTCCAGTCACCGTGTGGAGCAAAGCCCCTTCTTTAAGTCATTCTTGGGAAGCTGGGCTTGGAGACAGCTGCTGGGAGCAGGGAGGTACAATCACACTTCTCATTAGCTTTCCTGTGAGGTCACCACTTAGAAAGTGCTGGTGTTGAAGGAAGATCCATTCATCCTCCCTCCTGCTCAGAGATTCAGTTTGTCCTGAAAACAAAGCACACATGATTCATAGCCTGGGACAAGGAATATATTATGGATCCCTTGTCTTCTCAACACTCTGGACCTGCAAAGTGTGAGAAGTAATCAAGCTTCCTTTTCTGCTTCTGAGACCCTGACAGCTTTCCCATGGATAACAGCGCCCCCTGCTGGTTCAGAGTGATTCCGATGGGAGGTTTGTGACTGCACTCACAGAGATGTTCTCTCACTGTGGTCTGCTGCACAGGAGTACAGGGCCGTATCCTCGGTTCTCAGGCTGCTCACTTGCAGATAAAGCATGTTCTTGCTGTTGTCCCTGGAGATGGTAAATCGACCCTTCATGGAGTCTGCGTAGTACATGGTACCACTTTTGTGATTGATGTAGGAGACCCACTCCAGCCCCTTCGCTGGAGCCAGTGCATGCCATAGCTACTGAAGGTGAAACCTGAGGCTGCGCAGGAGAGTCTCAGGACCCCACCAGGCTGCACCAAGCCTCCTCCGGGCTCCATCAGCTGATTCTTAGTCTGGACACCTGCAAATACAGACACATCCTGATGAGAAACTGCCACACAGGTCCACTGTTTATTGCAGTCATGACACTTCCTCATTCCATATCCTTTCTTCTCAATAATTTACCTTCCATAAGCGCAAACAGGAAAACCCAACTCCAGCCGGGCATGGTAGCTCATGCCTGTAATCCCTGCACTCGGGAGGCTGAGGCCGGAGGATCAGTGCGATTTCGAGACCAGCCTGGGCTACACAAGTGAGCTCAAGGCCAGCCTCAACTGCATAGCGAGACCCTGTCTCAAAAAGACAAAAAGAAAGAAAGAAAGAAAACCCAACTCCAAACAAAACCCATACTGATCATCTGCATTCAGATGTGATCGCTGAGTGGAGCACTCCAGGGCTGGGCTCCGCTGCAGAGGGGCAGGGTCAAGGCTGGGCTGGGCTCGTTTTCATGAGCACAGGGTGGCACTATTTGCATGGCCTCCGCCTATATAGACAGCTCTGGGGTTGGGCCCTCAGAGAAGGCAGTGTCCACAGCAGATGTGAATGTGCTGGGGTAAGCTGGTAACAAAGACACATTTAGGAGATAATGATAGTTCTTCTGAGCATGTTCTGCTATGTTTTCACTCTTCATCACCTCTGATTTTTATCCACGTACACAGATCATGCTTTCTATGTGGCTGATGCTTGCTTTCTAAATATGTGAACTGTCTCATGTCAGGAACTGTTGTGTTGTCCATATAGGACCTGATGCTGTGTAAACATTACCCCCATTGGCTAGGCCTGTGCTCTCCCGATAGGTGAACAGACTGTTTCCTCGCCCAGCTCCTGGACACTCCTGTTGGCTGACCCCTCTCCCTGGAGTGAGACCATGTGTGACTTTGCTGTGCTTTATGCTTTTCTGAAAGAAAGCAACACCAGCTGTGATGGGAGGATTTAACAACCTTAAAATTGTTTTTCAACAGAAAAAAAATTGTTTTTCTTTCCAAGGATCATGATCATGTTTACCTGAATGCCTAATTTAAACCAACAAAAACTTGAAAACCTAGTAGGAACAGGTACATACAAAATTCCTGATGGTTATTTCATACAGTCTGTGTGTGACACCTTCATGGTGATCAGGCACTTAATTCATCTGGGGAACAAATAAATTCTCTTATTAATATGTATTTGTTTCCTGAATGTTTTTATACTGACAAGAAGAAATCGAGACTGGGCGTGATGGCTCATGCCTGTAATGCCAGCTCTTGGGAGGCTGTAAACGGGCAGACCACTCGGAGTCCAATCTAGTAATGATACCCTAAAACAACCTGTAGACTCATCCCTAAGACGAGGAGGAGGAGAAGGAGAAAGAGAAGAAGGAGGAGGAAGAGGAGGAGGAGAAGGCAATTGTATTTCTGTCATCCTCCACTTCTGCTGTTACTGAGATCTGTGTCACTGTGACACAATATTTGAAAAATTCAGAGACTGGAATTGGAAATTGTATGAAGATACATTTTGATCCATAATTCCTGAAGTTTAAGCCAGGGCAGGAATGTGAGGCAGAGCACAGAGCTCAGCTCATGTCAATCAAGAAGCAGAGTGAGAGTTGAGGGAGTTACACCCAAGGAGGGGGAGCCCTAAGACAAGCAATGTGAGTGAGAGAGAGAGAGAGTGCATGTGTGTGTGTGTGTGTGTGTGTGTGTGTGTGTGCGTGTGTGTGTGTGCATGTGTGTGTGTGCACTCATACACACCGAGAAGCTCCCTCCCTCCCCATTCCTTCCCCCCACAGGTCTTCCCTGAACCCTGGGGCAGCTTAGCCCCTCTGTGCCCCTAACACTCAGATCAGCTCTGTCTCCTCACAGTTGATTCTGTCTCATGCACACTGATTTCATTCCACATGTCTTTCACACAAGAACACACAGGAGGGTCCTCAGAGTCACAACGTGCAGTGGCAGCAGGACTGGCCCTTGGACTGCTCTCTGGAGAATAGTGCATTGCATTGAATTAAAAGGCTACAGTAAGTAGGACCTCCAGAATCAGTGTTGCCAAATTGTCCCAAATCTACAGAATGATCAATTGTAACCAAGTACATTTGAGTAACTAGAAATGTTATTTGAAAAGCTAGAATGAGCTGGGCATGGTGGCACATGCCTGTAATCCCAGCACTCGGGAGGCTGAGGCAGGAGGATCAGTGTGAGTTCGAGACCAGCCTGGGCTACAAAAGTGAGCTCAAGGCCAGCCTGAACTGCATAGTGAGACCCTGTCTCAAAAAGAAAGAAAGAAAGAAAGAAAGAAAGAAAGAAAGAAAGAAAGAAAGAAAGAAAGAAAGAAAGAAAGAAAGAAAGAAAGAAAGGAAGGAAGAAAGAAAGAAAGAAAGAAAGAAAAGCTGGAGTGAACTTTGAGCTTATTTACTGGAAACACTGCTGCTCTGTGTTCCCATTCAAGCTGCGTGCTCACTGAAGGCACCATTGACATATGCTACATCCTGCTCAGATGACTCTAGCCAAGTTCCAACTTTCTATGTTCTCTCCTTGTCACCTGTACCTTAATATTCTCCAGGTAACCACCAGGATTAGGGTGCTGGGATCCGAAGGTGGCTCTTGGTCTTCTCTCAGTGTTTTCTTGAGAAGGGCATGACCTCTGCAGAGGGCATAAGCCTGGCTTTGCTCACATTCTCCCTGCATCCATTTTCCCTGGACAGCTGTCCCTGACCTGGGACGCTAGACTAACAGGGAGGAAGTCACCACCAGTGGTCCATAACACTGCTCAGGCTCTCAGCTCTCCTGTCTCAAGCCCAGTGTTCTCCAGGGCTTCCTCATGGTGCTGCAGTCTCTTCAGGGTGGGGATTCAAAAAAAAAGAGAGAGAGAGAAAAGAAATGTATAGGGACAAAGGTCTTTCAAGCCCACGCTGGACTTCCTACAGCCCACATTTGAGGGGCTGGAGACTCATCATCCCTCTGTGGAGAAAGCAACATCTCCACACAGGCACCTGCTGGTAAGGTCTCGGTAAAATCAGGAGGCTTGCAGGTGAACAAGCCATCTATTTCTGCTGGCTGCCACTACCAGGTGCCCCCTGAAGAAGATGGAAATGAATAAAGAATTAATGTCAATAAAATAAGACAATCACCAAGGACAGGCTTTTTAAAAATCTATTAAGCAAAGGACAATATGAATATCAAGAAACGGTTGCCTATTATCTTAAAGAAACATTATCTATCCTCTGTCCTATATACGCCATGAAACCAAATAGAAATAAAGGGGAGGGGAGAAGAGAGAGGAGAGAGACAGAGACACACCAGAGAGAAATAAAGACAGGGAGAGAAAGACAGACACAGACATAGATGGACAGAGAGACAGGGAAATTAAAAAGAATATTAGCATTGTATTTTACACAGCATTAATTTCTAAATTACCTAACAGAAGATATATTCACACTAAGATCTTCAAAGTTGGACTGGGCAGGTGACACAACAGTGTCACAGCAACTGCTTAGTGAATGCAAGGTCCCGAGTTCAATTCCTAATGCTAAAAAACAAAACAGCAAGCAAACAAAAAACATCCTCAAAATTTAACGGTTACTTTGAAACATATGCAAGCATGTTTACCTTCGCAAAAAAAAAAAAAAAATGCATATGTAGAAAAAAAGTCAACAATTAAATATATAACTAAGGCGTTAAGAAATTCTGCACTTAGAACACGGATATTTTATAAGAACTCTGCTGCTTGAGTATTGCAGGATCTCTTCAAGTCATGTGACGCTAAGACGGAGATGAAAGGCCAGCGGCTAAGAGATCTCAGCTTCCTTCTCGGCTCAGACTCTGCAAGGTGCTCACGGGATCCTTGGCGCCCCCTGCTGGTCCTGAGTTACCCTGCAGTGAGATCATGTGCTGCCCTACACCAAGGTCCTCTGTGCACCTTGCACAGTACAGCATGGCTGCATCCCTTCTAATGCTGTTCATTTGCAGATATAAATGATATTTCCTTTCACGGTAGTGACTCAGCGTTTCAAATATTCTGCTACTTAGTGTCAGATCTCCGCACTAGATCCTCACCCAGCTAGGAAAAAAAAAAAAAAAAAAACCTCACCAAGCAACATTATTCACAGCTGCAGAGGGGTAGCATTATGCAGGAAGCTGGCGCCGCCCCACACAGTTTAACCTCAGACAGTTGATTCTGTGAAAACCACAAGAGACAAGCTGTGCCTGCCCAGCGCCCCCCCTGTACCCAGCACCACCCTGTCTGTGACCTAGCCTCACACCAAAACTCTGGGGTATCCCTGGCAATGTCCCCTCCCTTACCCAAGCTCCCCTATAAAAGCCTATCTGTTCCTCCCACTCAGAACCAATGACCTTCTCGTACTTGGCCCAACCATACCCCGATGGAAATAAACATATTGCTGTTTGCTTCAACTCTGCCAGTTAGGGTGCTCTCAGTCACACTCCATAGTTTTAGTCTCTCAGTTTGTGTCACCATCATTCATGAGTCTGAATTGCACCTGTTATTATCTCTCTATTGCTGTTTATTTTCTTATGTCATTTATGTGTGGCAGCACCTCAGGTATCAATAAACTGCCTATTTAGAAACCTGACAAGTATGAACACACACATACACTGGCACAACCACACAGACAAACCAGTGAACACACGTGTCATCTCACACTGAATCTCCGCACTCATCAACTGAAATTTAATGTCAATTTTATTTTCTGATTCAAGCATCATAAGCTTTTGTAGTCAGATAATCTGTAATTCTAGTACCTTCAGCCTTTCAATACCCATTCACTTACATAAAAATATCTTGGATAAGTCCAGTGTTTGACGATATGATTTTTCTATAAACAAATGTGTTGATTTTTCTTATGAACGTGAGATTTGAGTCCCAAATACTTGTGATTATCGTATC
Source organism: Myocastor coypus (assembly GCA_004027025.1). Taxonomy (NCBI): domain Eukaryota; kingdom Metazoa; phylum Chordata; class Mammalia; order Rodentia; family Myocastoridae; genus Myocastor; species Myocastor coypus. Next base: position 49,634 of record PVJA010004013.1, on the reverse strand, counting down.
TTTGTCTAGATGCTCAAATGCCAAACTATGTGGTAAATTTCATTTTTGCTATACAAGAACTGCCTGGTGTTTTCCTCAATAGTTACATCATTTGCTGAGTTCCCTAAGTAGCTAAAGATTTATCTATAAAGTACTGTGGAGCTGCTACAATGGCATAAGGGAGAGAACCAAAGCTAAAAGCAAACAATACCCCCCAACTTGTAAATCCACCACAATGAAATGAGAAGGGAGTAAAATACTTTTATCTATTTATTTTTTATGTATGTGATTGCTGTAGGGTCTCACTATGAAGCTATGACCCATGGCGGTTCTCTTGCTTTTATCCTTCCCAGTGCTTGTATTAGATGTGTAGCACCACCGCTGGACCCTGTAGCCAGCTCAGCCTGCCCTGGGGGTGGGGCTGATGCAGGATATGGTGCCAGGGATTGAATCCCAATCCTGCACTTGCCTAAGTTTGCCTAAGCAGGCACTTTAGTTGGCTGAGCTATCTCGCCAGCCTCAGGAAAACTTTTTTTCTTTTTTGTGGGACTGGGGTTCGAACTCACAACCTTGCTTGTGGTACTTGTGCCATGGAGCTATCTCCATAGCCCCTCCAGGAAAATACTTTTAACTGCTAAATAAACTTTAAAACTTCAAACTCTCTTCAAAAGGTGTATTCAACAAGGCATATATGCAAAGGAAAACACTATTTAATACAATAACAATATGTAAAATATTTACTAACTAGTAATACAGGGGATCTTTACCTTATTTCATGATGATAGTGATGTTTAATAGTGACTATCTTACAATTCATGAAAATGAATATATGTTGTGTATTTCTGTAACGTGGTAGGAAATCTGAAGCTAGAAATTTAAGGAAGGCATTTTAGATTCTCTGACCTTATGGGGTTTTAATTCAGCCTCCTTAAGCTGACAATTTATGTAATGAATGGAATTTTATTAGAATGAATGCATTAAGAACTTATTTATAGACAAATATATAACATAATTTTGTCATTTGTCATGGTATGGAACATGGAATATAGATTGGAAAATTTAATCTATTAAATTCTTGGAGAATGGAAAAAGAATACAATGCATAGCATATTAAATAGCAAGTGTTGTGAATAAAAATACAATATGAAGAGTGTGGGGAGTCCAGGGCCAGCACAGGAGCTGAATTTTTAAACTGCATAATCATTGTCCCTCTGCTTCTTTCTAAAAAGTACTTATAAGGGCCAGTGAGATGGCTCAGCAGTCTAAAGCGCCTGCTTAGGCAAGCTTAGGCAACCTCAGGAACTGTGGTTCAATCCCCGGCACCATATGCTGTGCCAGCCCCACCCCCAGGGCAGGCTGAGCTGGCCATAATAAAAAATAAATAATAATAAATAAAAAGTACTTATTAAAAAACTTTAAAATCTACGGGGAGATAGCTCAGAAGAATAAGCACTTGCCTGGCAAGTGCAGGGTCCTGAGTTCAATCCCCCGTACCACACAAAAAAAACTTTAAAATCTATACATTTTTTTAAGCATTGACTCTTATGAAGGGATAAACTAAGGACAATGTCTGTTACACAGAAATGCTGAATAATCTTAAAGTTACAATGTTAATGACAGCGTGGGCACTGTTTAACTTGTACAGGATGGACTCACACTACTTTTCTAAGCAAGCTAGCAACACAGGTCAGTGTGTCTCATGAGTAACAGTCATTTTTACTTCTGATGTGATAAATTTTTGGATAAATCTGATACTTACCAAAGGGCTATTAAAAAAAAAAAAAAGAATTAAAATCTTGAAAAAGTCCTAAAACGCCCGCTTAGGCAAGCTTAGGTAACTGCAGGGACCACAGTTCAATCCACCACATGCTGTGCCAGCCCCAGCACCCCCCCCCCAGGGTAGGCTGAGCTGGTCATAATATGAAATTCTGAAGAAAAGAAATAGTTACATTATTCGCATTATTTATTTATTTATTTATTTATTTATTTATTTATTTATTTATATTATAGGGAAGGGTCTACTGGGTGTTCAGGGTCTCACTACTAGATGAGACTCATAGTGATCTGCCAGTTTACAGCCTTCCAAGAGCTGGGATTACAGGCACACACCACCACAGCCAGTCTCAATTGCCATCACAGTGTAACCCAGGGGCGAGGCTGGCACACCAGGCACAGGCATAGAACCCCTGGCCCCTGCACCCCTGCCAGGGGCAGGGCTGGTGCAGCACGTGGTGCCAGGGATCAGTTCTGGTCCCTGTGCTTGCCTAAGAAGTTTAGTCCACTGAACTATCTCACCAGCCCTGCATTATGGGTTTTCACTTGAGGTGGGGCAGGACCGAGGTTCGAGCTCATAACCTTGCACTTGCCACGCAGGCACTTTTGTCACAGATCTATCTCCCCAGCCCCCAAATCTAAGTTAATCTAAGTTATCTCGTTCTCACTCTCTCCTCTCTCCTCTCTCTCTCTCTCTCTCTCTCTCTCTCTCTCTCTCTCTGGAACTAGGGATTGAACTCAGGACCAGGACCCTGCATCTGCCAGGCAAGTGCTTATTCCACTGAACTATCTCCCTAGCCCCTTGGGTTTTTAATTCATTACTTATAATTTCATGTTGCCATCAGTTAATCCCAAAAATACCATCTGAAATTGAGTGCAATTTATATTCAAAAACACTGTATGAAATGCTTCTTTCTTAAACAGAAAAGCAATGTACAGGTCAAGAAGACCAAGTGGGCCTCATGGTCATGATTTGTCATATTTCTCAAACCTTATATGTTTATCCCGATGGATACTGAAAAAGGAGATTGGACAAATTTATTCTTTTTTTTTTTTCTATGTATGTAGTACAGAGTCTACAGGGTCTTACTACACAGATTGGACTTGTAGTGATCCTCTTGAGCTTCTGAGCTATCTCCCTGGCCCTAAAAGTAAAATTTTTTTTTATCTATTTTTATTTTTATTTTTATTTTTTTTTTGCTTTTTGAGACAGGGTCTCACTGTGCAGTTCAGGCTGGCTTTGAGCTCACTTTTGTAGCCCAGGTTGGTCTCGAACTCACAACGATCCTCCTGCCTCAGCCTCCCAAGTGCTGGGATTACAGGCGTGCGCCACCACGCCCGGCTTAAAAGTAAAATTTTGATGGAAAGAAAATATAAAAAATTATTTAAGGTATGTTGTGGACTTCAACATGAAAGCAAATGAGGCAAATTGTGTACATGATATAATGTACAATTATACTGGGATATATGCAGGGATCTTTTCAGGATAAGAAACATGTATTATTGCTAATATATAACTTGTATGAAAACAACTGAACCTCATCAAAAACATGGCCACAAATCTGTCTTCATCAAATATAATATCCAGTTCAAAATTATCTTTTGTCACACAATATATGGATTATGTACAACAACAAGCTTTAAATCAAAGATAGTGAGCCATCCCAACAATTAAAACACAATTAAAAGCTGGGCGTGGTGGCACATGCCTGTAATCCTAGCACTTGGGAGGCTGAGGCAGGAGGATCGGTGTGAGTTCGAGACCAGCCTGGGCTACAAAAGTGACCTCAAGGCCAGCCTAAACTGCATAGTGAGATGCTGTCTCAAAAAGACAAAAAAAAAAAAGAAAAAAATTTAAAATTTTACTTAAGTAGCTTATTCCTCCCGATTGTAAAAAGAGAAACAAAACAATCACTATATATACACTTGGAAGTGAAAACCTTACTTGGAAGTGAAAACTGCATCAATTTACCTAGTGTAGTTAGAAGGTCCTCCATGTTAAGCTCAAATACACTGGCACCAATACAAATATGATTGCATCAACTCAATTACCTTATTGTTCATACAGATCTATATTACATGAGTATTTTTATAGGGTTTTCTTTTTTCTTCTTCTTTCCTATTCTTTTTTTATGTATTCGGTACAGGGTCTCACTAGGCAGCTTGAACTCATAGTGATTCTCCTGTTTTTAGCCTGCCCAGTGCTGGAATTACAGGCATTTATTATTACAGGTGGCTCCTTGAGGCAGGGCCAGTGCAGTTATGTGGCACCATATATAATATCTATGTTTGAAGCCCAACCCTTGCAATTGCCTAAGCAGACACTTAGTCTGCTGAGCTGTCTCACCAGCACTAAAATTTTCAGAGCAGGGTTACAGATAGTTTTTCTCCAGTGTGTCTTTCTTCATGTTCTTAAAAATATCTGTAAATGTCAAATGCTTTCCTACATTGCTTATATAAGCTTTCTGCCCAGTGTAACCTTATTCAAGTATTTTACACGCATCAGCTGAATTTTTACACACATCTATTGCAAACATAGTGACTCCCATACAGTGAGAACTTTGTCTATAAAATGAAAAGATGGCATCCAATCTGCTCCCACTTGGCCTACGCAGATGTGGTTTGCCCCAATATCTTTCATGTACTTGATGACTATTTGTTGTACTGAATTATAGAAATATAGACATAAGACAGAACGCTGATGTCCTCAGGGAGCAAAGAGCAATAAACGGAGCCCAGTGAAAACTGCCGTCTCGTAAATTCCACAAGCTGGGATTCAAGGCTGTAGATAACAAAGAGCTTCAGCTGGCGCCGTCTGTTCTTTAATCCCTCGCTGGGGATGTTATCAGCTAGCATTGAGTAAACTTAAGAGTTAGATAAAGGCCTAAGGGCAGTAGAGAGAGCAGTTTGTGTTCACAAAAGTAGTTCTGCACGTTCCTTAGCCTGCTTTTATCCCTCAGTAAATTTGAGATGTGTCTATGGCTCTGAGCTCATATAGAGAGAGACTGCTCTCCGTGAGACCTCTTAAGCTATATTAATCAGGTCTTCTCATTGTTTCTTCCAGCTCTGACCGATAACTTACAATACTGAATGTTCTCACACATTGCTTACATACAGAGTTTCTCCCATGGAATTCTTCACGTGCTTGAGAAGTACACTGTCAGCTGGTGTTGCGCATTACAGAAACACAGAGTTTTCCTCACTTTGATTCATCTCATATATTTAAGTATTTTTGTCTATAAAAATATTTTTCCTAGTGTGTGCCTTCCCAAATAATTTAACCAATGAGTTTCTTCCAAGTGTGAGCACTTCTGCATCTTTAACAGTGAGTGTGTGCTGAGTGTTTTATACATAGGACCTCTCTCCGGCGTAGGTCTTTCTTCTATGTCTATAAAATGACTTAGCAGCAAACCATTTCCCCCATTACTTACATACGGTTTCTCTCTAGTGTGAATTCTTCACTTTTATGACAATTCGGCTTGGGATCTCATTCTTCAATGTTGTGAGATTATGAGCTCTGCCTATGCAGTAACATCACTGTGAGTGGAGGTTTCCCATAAATTATTCAAGCTTTTTTTTTCATTTCAGAGGATGTAACCCAGGATTGCCCCAAAACCACTGCTCTGCTCAGACTGATAGAGACATGATGTGCCTGAGGCTGCCCAAGATGGCATTCTTGGCTTCCAAATAGCACCATGGGAACTATGTGCTTGGGACTCAGAAGTGTCCCTGCCTGAGAAAGGAAAACAGGAACACAGGACAATTCAGGAACAAACACTTAGGAAGACCTCAGGGTCTGGAACTAAGCAGAGAGGCTGTAAATTGCAGTAGCTGGTTCTGGCCACTTCCTTTCAGAATTCACACAATTCCATCTTATCTCCAGCTCCCCACAACTTCACTACTTCTTCCTGTGAGAATCTCAGGAGATCCTTTCAGTGCAGCTGGGAGGAAGTAGAACTCTCAGAAAAAGGTGGTCTAGTCAGCCAGGGTCTCTCAGCAATGTACTCCCTGAGTGAACGTCCCTGACATGACGCAGAAAGTACCCACCTTCTTCAGCCCACCAGATTGGGTACTTCATATTTAATGCATACGCTTTTCTGGTTTATTTTAGCATTTGTTATATACTCACAAATGTAGCTTATACCATTAAAGTTGGCAAATGTATACTTTGCATAATTTGTCATTTTCCAGATTATATTTGATATTGTAGTTTTCCCTAATTGTACAAATTTAGTCAAGGTTACATAATTTTTTAATGTATTTGGTATAGGGGCCCTGTCTCAAAAAGGCAAAAAATAAAATAAAAATATCTCACAATAGAAAAAGAATAAAATAAAATAAAATAAAATAAAATAAACGTATCTGTGAGGACCTTTCTAGAGAAACTGATACAAAAGTCAAAGAACCAAATAAGAAATAATGATTAAGAAAAATTGGTGTTATCTATGATGACTGGGCATTTATAAATCAAAAATACAAAAAAAATCTTCACCACACTTGAATTTTCTTAACTATGCTTTAAAAAAAAAAAAAAGACAGTATGACTATGAACAAATAGATATAGACATTTACTGCAAAACATGACGAAATAAACACGCTTTGCGATATCTCCATTTGGGAGTGTTTTCTGGAAAAATCTATGAACAAATTTTGCCATGAACATTTTTAAATCATTTTTATTGATCTCTACATGAGTAAGTTTCAAAATAGTTTTATATAGATGGAATTTTACTTCACTGTTATTTCACATATTTGACAATACCTATGTGTAGTGAATGCTTTTCCACACTGTGTAGGTACTTTTAGAAGGTTAGCATCTGTGTTACCTGAATCCTCCCTCCACATTTCTTATAAGCACTTACTCCCAAATGAGGGGAACTTCATATTTTAAATTGTCAACCTTGCAGGAGATGTTTTGTACACTGCCTACATACATAGGCTCTCTCCCTTGTATTTCCAGTATACAATGGAATTGTGTGCACTGTGTGCTTTCCCCCATAGTTCAAATGTATCAGTTACATTAGTGTGAATTTTTTGATGTTTTTGATATTACAGGTGGAAAGATTTCTCCCCCTTGATAGTTCTCTCATATCTTTGACAATAACTGTGTGAACTAAAGGCTTTCCTACAGTCCTTAAGTATATATGTTTTCTCCCTATTGTGAATTCTGTAATTTTGCAAGCTACCATTTTGGCTGCAAGATTTGTCACATTACGTTATACGTGGGATTTTTCCTCAGTATCAATTCTTTCATGTACAAGAAGGTCACTGTTTATGCAGAAGCATTTCACTCATTACATACATACATAGAGTATCTGGTATTTTATAACACTTTTGTGTACTGAAGCCATTCCAACCAAATTTACATACTTAGGGCTTCTCCCCTGTATGCTTATGTACATACAGTTTGTCCACACTGTGGTATCTTCTATGTTTACAAAATACAGACTTATTAACAAATCCTTTTCCACATTGCTCACATATATATGGTTTCCCCTCGATGTGAATCCTTTCATGACTTTGACAGTATCTGTATGATCTGAATGCTTTCCCACATTGCTTACACACATAGGGTTTCTTACTGGTGTGAACTCTTTGATGTATCTGCAAGCTAGCATTTCTGCTGAAAGATTTCCCACACTGCTTACAAATATAGGGTTTCTCCCCAGTGTGAATTCTTTCATGCACAATGAGGTGATCATTTCTGCTGAATGATTTCCCACACTGCTTACATAAGTAGGGTTTCTCCCCAGTATGAATTCTTTCATGTACCTGAAGGTTACCATTTTGATTGAAAGATTTCCCACAGTGCTTGCAAACATAGGGCTTCTCCCCAGTGTGAGTTCTATCATGCCGCTTAGAAGATATCACTGTACTGAATGATTTCCCACATTTCTTGCATTTGTAAGGCTTATATCCACTATGGAATCTTTTATGTCTACAAAACATAGACTTATTAACAAATCCTTTTCCACATTGTTCACATACATATGGCTTTTCAACGATGTGAATTCTTTCATGATTTTGACAGTATTTCTGTGTGCTGAACGCTTTGCCACATTGCTTACATACATACAATTTATCCGTAGTGTGAATGCTTTCATGTACTAGAAGGTTACTATTTTGGCTAAAAGATTTCCCACACTGCTTGCAAACAAAAGGCTTCTCCCCAGTGTGAGTTCTATCATGTCGCTTAAAAGATGCCACTGTACTGAATGTTTTCCCACATTTCTTGCATTCATAAGGTTTATCCCCACTATGGGATCTTTCATGCCTATAAAATATGGACTTACTAACAAATCCTTTTCCACACTGCTCACATATATATGGCTTCTCAGCAATGTGAATTCTTTCATGATTTTTACAGTATCTCTGTGTACTGAATGCTTTCCCACACTGCTTACACACATAGGGTTTTTCCTCAGTGTGAATACTTTCATGTCTTTGACATAAACTGTGTGTACTGAATGCTTTCCCACACTGCTTACATACATAGGGTTTTTCCCCAGTGTGATTTCTTACATGACTCTGACAGACACTGTACCTGCTGAATGTTTTCCCACATAGCTTACATGCAAACTTTTTGTCCCCTGTATGGGATATTCTATGTCTAGAAAATGAGGACTTATCACAGAATTGTATTCTGCATTGCTTATATACATAGCATATATCCCCAATGTGATTTTTTTTACATTTTGGAAAGGAATTACTAACAGTTAATGCTTTGACACATTTCCTAGTTAAATATGGTTTCTCTTCACAATCTCTTCTTTCAAAATTTTGGATCAGGTATGAAGAAATAAAACTATTCTCACAGGGTTTGTATTCATATGGAGTCCCCAAACTATGATTTCTCTTGTGGATCTGAATACCACTGGGTTCTGTGGAGGCTTTCACAATTTTCTTACCTAAAAAAATTTTCTGTACAAGGTGAGTCCATTCACTAAAATCAGATTTGGCCTCCCCACATTGCCCATACTGATAGGGTTTCTCTTCAGTCTTCTTCAGTTCGTGCTTCTGAAAAGATTGAAAATCACTGCATATTTTTCCATGTTCGTTACACTTGTACATCTTCTTTTCATATCTAAAATAATTGTCTGCATCGTATCTGTAAAGGACAAATATCAATCACAATGAAAATATCTCCGTATCAACAATTCTCATTTATGAGGACAAGTTTGGTTTAATGCCTGATAAATTTTGATGAGGAAAGAGATGAATTTCATTTGAGAATTTTAAATTGGTATATGGTTCCAAGATATAATATCAAGTTTCATTTTAGGTGATAGGAACATATGTGTATCAAATATTCATTTTTAGGTCTTCTCATCAATACTATCTTTATCTATTTATTTATCTATTATGCATTTGGCACAGGATCTCACTATACAGCTTGGACTTGTAGTTATCTTCCTGTTTTTACCTTTCAAGCACCAGGATTACAGGAGTGCCCCAACATGCTCAGTATTGGTGGCTGGCACAGCATGCCTGGGATCAAACCCCAGGTCCTGTGCTTGCCTAAGCAAGCAGTTCATCTGCACAACTATCTCACTAGCCCTCATCTTCTCTACTTAAATAGATTATTTTTTCCATCTCCCAATAGTTACAATTTCTGCTTTTTGTCACATCTCCTTACATTTATTCTTAAATATATTTTTTAGTTCCTAATGCAAATGAAATCCTGTGAGAGCTCACTTTGTTTTCTTTCCTTTTTTTTTTGGATTTGTTACAGGGTCTATAGGGCCTCACTATACAGATCAGGCTCATAGTGATTCTCCTGTTTTCAGCTTCCTAGGCACTGGGTGCCCAGTCTCAATGCCCCATCTCAGCAGGCCCCAAGGGCAGGGCCAGCACACTATGCTGGGGACCAAACCCTGGCCACTGCAATTTGCCTAACGAGGCACTTCAGTCTGCTAAGCTATCTGGCTGGCCCTACTGTCATTCTTCTGTATGTGTATGGAGTTCTTTTATTTGTTTTTTGTTTTTTGTTTTTTTTCAGTGATGAGAGCTAAACATGTCTTCACCCTGAATTATATTGACAGATTATTTATTTGCAGAGAAATTCTTATTGACCATTGACTTATTCAGACTTTTTTTTTTTTTTTCCTGTATTTAGGGAAGGGTCTACAGGGTGTTCAGGGTCTCACTACGTAGATCGGACTCGTAGTGATTCTCCTGTTTACACCCTCCCAAGTGCTAGGATTACAGGCCCACACTACCCTGCCCTGTCTCAATTGCCATCTCAGTGCACCCGAGGGGCAGCACCAGCACAGAACCTCCAACGCAGCATCTGCCTAAGCAGGCGCTTTAATTCGCTGAGGTATTTGGCTGTCCCTCAGACTGAACTTCAAATTGTCATTCTGTTGACTCAGCTTCTCAGAGTGCTGGGATTACAAAAACACACCACCATGCCAAGCTGGCCACACATATTCTCCATCCAGGCATCCATGCACAGACACCTCAGTTCTTTCCAGAACACAAATATTGTAAATACCCATTCATGTCCTACTTTGAATGCACTGCATGGATCACTAAAGTTTGATGATTTAAAACTCACTTCAGAATATACTGAATCACTGAGCCTACTGGCACACTACTGCAGTCCTAATACTCAGGAAGCTGAAGCAGGACTGGCACACAACTGCAGTCCTAGTACTCAGGTTTAGGCCTGCAGGAACGACTGAGTAAATTCAAGGTCAACTTGAACCACAACGTGAGACCTTAGTTCAAAAAGTCAAAAAACAATGATTGCCACTGAGGTATATTTGAAACAACTAGAAACTTGTATTTTGTTATGGTACCTCTGTATATTGATTATAATAATAGTTCTATTTTACAATCTGACAAGTAATACATGAGAGTAACTCCTAAGAATTTTTTTTATAATTTATTTTTTCTAGTTTCAGAAATTTTGTTTATTTATTTATTTTTATGGCCAGCTCAGCTTGCCCTGAGGGCAGGGCTGGCACAGCATGTGGTGCCGGAGATCGAACCACGATCCCTGCAGCTGCCTAAGCTTTCCTAAGCAGGCACTTTAGACCACTGAGTTATCCTGCTGGGACCCTCTCCCAAGAATTTTATTTTATTTTATTTTATTTTACTTTTTTTTTTTTTTTTTTTTTTTTTTTTTTTTTTTTTTTTTTTTTTTTTTTTTTTTTTGGTCTTTTTTGAGACAGGGTCTCGCTATGCAGTTGAGGCTGGCCTTGAGCTCACTTTTGTAGCCCAGGTTGGTCTCAAACTCACACCAATCCTCCTGCCTCAGCCTCCTGAGTGCTGGGATTACAGGCGTGAGCCACCACACCCAGCTTTCTCCTAAGAATTTTAAATATCAAGGGCTCAATATTCTGGAGAACGTTTACAAGGAACTTATTATAACAATACTAACATTCATTTGCATTTGAGAAATTTGCTTCCATGTGAGAAATTTTCTAGGTCATGAATGTTTCATATTCATGTAGACACATAAACAGGTATTCTGAAGATAAGTTTCTTTCAAACTTCAAAATCTACTTATTTCTGTTTAGATAAGAAATCATGTCCACATCCTGTACTCTGAACAACTTCGACGAAGACAACAATATTATTAGTTACTGTAAAAAATTAATTAATTTTTTTAAAAATCTACTCATCTCATACATTTCTATGGCGTAGATCATGAAGGAGCTTTATGTACTGATACAGCAGGTAGTGTTATCTGTTGCTTTGTGTCAACAATGCATCAGTTTCCTATATTAAAATGTTTTTATGGACTGACAGATAATGAAACAACAGATTTGGATATTTTGTGAGGATAAATAAAATAGAACATGGTCTCACTTCCTCAGTTTTCTTAGTTATACATTTCGGCTCACATGTTGACACTTCAGAAATATTCCATTTTCATAAACAAAAATTACCTTAGATTTACTAGGCAAGTTTTGTCCTCTTCTTCAGTATGTTGGTTAACCCATGTTGTGCCTGTATTATAGACATAGAAATAGGAAAAATCACTACAACATAATATATAAATTCATGGATTCCAATTATAATCACATATAATGTGACCAGTCCAGAGATATACTTCAAAACTTTATAAAATTCAATTTCAGGGAGCAGTAATTAATGCTCTATGTGTGTATAAGCATGAAAATGACATCATCCTTACCTACAGCATCAATATTCATTAGTGTTTCCCACATCACACTTCTGTAGAGCTTCTTTTGGGATGGATTCAGCAAATCCCACTCTGCTGAGGTGAAGTTCACAGCTACATCCTCAAATGTCACTGTCTCCTGAATAATGACACATTTCCTGAAGTTCAGCCACAAAACCTGATATATCTCAGCTCCTTTCATACAAAGCTGAATGAAGTGAGGACTATTCTTTCAATACTTACTGCATGTCCTGGTACTCAATCCCATGCACCTGCAAATATTTTTACATGGCAATTCTGCTGCTAGACTGCAACACACTGCCAAAGCAACCACAGAGGGCCAACCAAATAGCTCAGTTGATTAAGACACCTGCTTGCAGGTACTTTAATCTGCTGAGCTATTTGGCCAGCCTTTAGCACTGCTTGCTTGCAGGGTCACCTCCATTACACTTGTGTGCTGTCTTTAAAAACATCTAATGAAAAGTTCTGATGCACCATATATTATACATCTATTTTCACACCTGATTATCTGTAGTACCGAGTTCATCTTTCTTTTACTTATCATTTAGAATCCTAATTCTGTTTTCATGGAAAGATAGAAAATATAATATTAAGTAAAAATTATGAATACTCAAAAGCGAACAAAAGCTGGGCACGGTGGCTCATGTCTATAATCCCAGAACTTGGGAGGCTGAGACAGGAAGATCGGTGCAAGTTCAAGACCAGCCTGGGCTATAAAAGTGCACTCAAGGCCAGCCTAAACTGTATACTGAGATCTTGTCTCAAAAAAGACCAAAAAAAAAAAAAAAAAAAAGCAAATAGAAACTAACATTTAGCCGGGCGTGGTGGCTCACGCCTGTAATCCCAGCACTTGGGAGGCTGAGGCAGGGGGATTGGTGCGAGTTCGAGACCAGCCTGGGCTACAAAAGTGAGCTCAAGGCCAGCCTCAACTGCACAGCGAGATCCTGTCTCAAAAAAAAAAAAAAAAAACCTAACATTTATTTGGCAGTCTACAGACAATGAAAATACAGGGAGGACAACCACTCGAGACCCCCCTCTTTTCTCTCTCAGCCAGGAGCTTTCTTTCCTTCAACAAATATGTTCTGTGAAAGAAAGAAAGAAAATATGGGCAGAGTAGCTTGTAAACTAAAAGCTCATGAACACCAAATCATTTCCTTGTACTTGCATATAGGAAAGTATGGGACTGGAGAGATAGCTCAGTAGTGTAAGCTCCTGTCTGGTAAACACAAGAACCCAGGTTTAGTCCCTAGTACTGCATGCTGTGCTGGCCCCAGAACCCCAGGCTCATTGTGTGGGCCACTGAAACCAGGTGTGGTGATACATGCCTGTAATTCCAGCACTGAGGAGGCTGAGATAGGAGTATCACTACACTATGAGGCCAAGCTGCATAGAAAGACCCTGTACCAAAGAAAGAGAGAGACAGAAAGACAGAGAGACAGAGACAGAGACAGAGAAACTGATAAATTCTGTGAAGGTATAAGGTAGGATAATATGGAATTGAATATAATGGAAATATATGAAATGTAGTAAAATTTGAGAAACTGTAAGTAGCTAATCACTAAATACAAAAGGAAAACTTAAGCCCAGTGAGGTGGCACATACTTTCTCTTCCAGCACTCCAAAGCTGATGTAGGCAGATTGCCATAAATTTCAGGATTGCCATGAGTTCAATGTCCAGACTGGCTATGTAGTAAGGGCAGTCAGTACTAATACGTGAGATCCATCCTCAAATTTCCACACAAAAATAACATTAAAAATAATGCTGAGTCACAATTCACACCTTAAATCTATTAAAAAATTGTTGCCGTACTATTAACACTGCAAGCATTCAATTAGTTGTAAGCAACATGACACCTTGCATAATAAAAAGACATGAAAAACATTCAAAGTACAACTTTCCAATCACTGTATGCTTAATGGAGAATGGCAAGTGGATCTCAGAAATGGGAGAAAACCTTCAATGTATCCATATGTAAAGTTGATATTATTTCATGATTGAACAGATGTTATACATTAGTAGAACAAAGCAAATGGGCTTCATTTACATTCAGAGAGTGGGGCTGAGGAGATAGCTCTGTGGCACAAGTGCCTGCCTGGCAAGTACAAGGTTGTGAGTTTGAACCCCAGTCCCTCAAACAAAAAAACCAACCAAACAAACAAACAAACAAAAAATACATTCAGGGAAAATGAAGTCTTCACTTAGAAATCTGGGCTGCATACTCTTCTAGCCTACATATACAGGTTATCTGTTGTAATGGAAAATATAAACTTGAATCACTGCAGAAATTATTAGAAAAAAAACACGTTCATTGAAAGACAAGTGTTTCTTCAGCAAAAAATCAAATAGCATGAGAAGTAGAAATTCTATGGATATAGAAGCTAAACAAGAAAATGTTTCCTAGCTTAACAATATAAAGATTTTGTACATATAGTTCAGATGAATGAGTACAAATCTAAATCTCAGCTACAGTGTACCTGACTTGAGAGAAAGCAAAAAGCAAAAGCGAAAGCTAAATCCCATTTGAGAAAATCACCAAAGAACAGTGAAGTGTCAAAGAGCAAAAGAAGTAGATGTTTTCAAGACCTGAGAATCAGCCACAACGTTCTACACTTCTCCCTTACTATAGGTTTTGAAATTCCACAGATGAGTGGCTGCTTTCCAAAGTCTGCAAAACACACTGCTATTATTAATCCTGGGAATAGATGTAATTCTTTTCAAGGAAAATTAAAAGACCAGGAATGGTGTGACCAATAGACTAAATGAGAAAGTATGCTGGCTATGATTCACTTATCAATCCTTATGAACAATTAAGAAAATACACAAACCCTCACAAAATAGCTCTCCATTCAGTATCTGTAATACTCACTGAAAATTTAAAAAAAGGAAGCTAAAAGAATGTTCTTCATGGAACTGAGAAGATAGCTCCATGGCACAAGTGCCTGCCTGGCAAGTACAAGGTCATCAGTTCAAACCTCAATCCCACCAAAAAAAAGAAAAGAAAGGAATGTTCTTCATGGAAAAGTACACGAAGTACAGAAAAAGTATGGAAAAGTGTCCAAGTATAAAAACAGTGCTCAAGAAGGAGACTCATCATTGATAATACAATGACAACTTCAACTTCCACCTTCCAACATGTAGGATTTTCATCACTGGTGTGGAGGACCACCTGGGCAACTTCCCTTGAAATAAGAGCCACTGTCTCTATTTTGATTGAGCCAGACCCTGTTTCCTTGTATTGATATATAGAGAGCTGGCTAGGACTTCGGTCTATCCTTTCAATGTATATTGATCTAGCTGAGGTGTTGATGATACTCTTTGAATGTGGCATGTGTGTTTCCCTGATAACTTACACCTGCTGCTCTTTAATGTGATCCAGGTTGAGATAGGAGGAAGAGCCAATGCTCTATGCTGCCAGCTGAGAATGAGCCTGGAGACCCAGGCTATGACTTCCTGGAGCTTCAAAGAGTACATCAAAGCTGAAGCACCCGACTGCACAAAACATTACATACTATCTCAATAGCATTATGCAGATTACTCTCTGCATATCCTCTCTGCATTATGGCAGAGGTAAATGTAGGCCCCCTACCCAGCTCAGCTCACAGTACTCACCTAACTCCCACAATTCTCAGTCATTCTTCCTCAAGCCATCCCTCCACTGAATAGAAACAGGTGAGGCCCCGGGTCATTCTCTTTGTTCCAGAAAGCCATCTTTGTGGCTGGACTTAGGATCCCTTGGCTCCCCAATAATTACAAATATGCTTTAGCATCTTTACTTTCACCGTGGGTTGCACTGGGAGTGGCAGATTGGAATCAACTCGATGGGATTCCAATAACATCTTTGGGATTACAAATACTGACTTCCTGGACCAAGATGAGAACCTGGAGGGGATTCCTACAACTGGCAATTTCATTCTTTCTTTAACATCTAACAGTGAAACTTTCTGAATACACCTGAGGCATTTTCACTCTTATAATCCAATCTCACCAAACAGTTCTAAGAATAAAATTTGCTTTAATTTGGGCTGATGAGATAGCTCAGTGGACTAAGTGCGGCTTAGGCAAGCACAGGTACCGCAGTCCGATCACTTCCCAGCACCACAGGCTGCATCTGGGTGTAGTGGCACCTGACTGTAATCCTAGCACTAGGAAGGCTAAAGAGGGTCACCATGAGTCCAAGCAGCTAAGTGAGCGAAGTGAGACCCTGTAACAACCAAATACATTTTTGAAAAATTGCTTTAAATTATTTAAAGAGTAAATTAAAATACCAAGTACTTATTAACATGTGTTTACCTCCAAACATGAAATGATGAGACAATTCACATATTAAGTGGCAATAAGCAAATACAGCAGCAAACACAAGCCCTACAAATCCACAGCAAGCAGTGTGAGAGTCTAGGCTGACCAATGGGGGTACAGGTCAGGCTGTCACGAGAATCAGACCAGGGAATGGGAGAACAGGTACCATGCTGGTCAATGCCTAGGCACCTGGGTTATGGAGCAAGTGCTCTGACCAGGTGGAGAAGAGTGGCAGTCGTGTGGAAACTCAAGGGGACAGTTTGCATAGAAACCTATGCAAAAAGACACGTCAGCATAGCACTGACTGAACAAAATCTGAAACTGTATTAACTTCATGGTATCAAAGATGCACCTCAAAGCAAACAAGGTGGATTAAAGTGCCTGAAAGCAGGCGCAGGGGCCAGGGTTGACTCCCGGGACTGCCATGCTGGCCCTGCCCCCAGGGCCGGCTGAGAAGGCAATTGAGACTGGGTGTGACCTTGGCACCTACAACCCCAGCTCTTGGGAGACTTTTTTTTTTTTTCATGATTTAATATTTTTATTGTTTAAATTTAACAATCATTATATTACATATTGGGAGGCTTTAAACAGGCAGATCACTATGGGTCCAGTCTATTAGTGAGACCCTGTTCACACTGTAGATCCTTTCCTAAAGCACAAAAAAAAAAAAAAAAGCAAACAAGGATTACAGTGATTGTATGACAAAAATCAGCAGTTTTCCTAAAAAAAAAAATTACATTCCTTAATACATGTTACACTAAATAGAGCAGCAAACTACACAAACAAAAGCAGGAATTGAAAGGGGGAAAAGTACATATATTTGCAACTATAAATTTGAGAATTCAGAACTATATTAAGAATAAAAGC
>PVJA010004013.1:5568-32465 GCA_004027025.1 Myocastor coypus | reverse complement strand
TGCTTCAAAACATATTAATACAAGTCAATGTGCATTTTGGAAATAAGCAAAGACATCAATTTCAGAAAATTAGCAAAAATGGGGCAGAGGGAACCTCTGCAGTGGTTGTGTGAGGTGAGCAGATCCCATAACCTGTATCAGGTTCTTTGGGAAGTCTGACACTAAGGCCAACAGTGACCCTCCCAGGGTCACTGCTGAGCCTCAGGGAGGTCAGCTCACAAAAAGGAAATTAAAGAAAACAATACATAAAAAAAAGTGATAATGCCTCCACAGAGAATAAGACATTTCATCACTCTACATTTGTACAGAATATAAGTGACCATAGAGAAAAAGCTCTTAGAAGTTTGAGGGGAATTGTTACATAATTAACATGGTTCAACACATTAAACTCTAGTTAAAAAAAACTAACTACCAACAAGAAACTAACAGATTCAGTAAGTTACTGATGTGCAAACATCATCTTTAGATTAAAATACAGAAATATGCTATTATACATGTATGAGATACGAAAAAGTACATTGAAAATTGTAAGCATTACACCATATGGAACTCACAGTGACAATTTCACAAATTTTAAAACCACATAAAAAGCAAAAGCAGGGGCAGGCAAAAGAGCCCAGCAGCAGACTAAAGCACCTGCTTAGGCAAGCACAAGGACGTTGGCTCCATCCCTCTGCGCCACATGCCATACCAGCCTCCAGGGCAAGCCTCCAGGGCAGGCTAAACCAGCCAGAGCCTGGGCATAGTACATGCCTTTAATCCTAGTGCTGGGATAGCTGAAAACAAGAGGATCACTGTGAATCCAAGCTACATAGTGAGACCCTATAACAACCAAATACATTAAAAAAAAAAAAAAAAAAAAAAACTGCAAAAGCAAAGTCCTATCTCATTCAGCACCACCTTTCTGAACTATGTCCATCAACTATCAATGAACTATGACCGTTACATAAGCACTGATGCTTGTCTTTCTGCACTCAGATAGAAACTGTATGTAGCTATAAATGCCCTACTTCAAGGAGATCAAAAGTGTGGGTTTAACAAGTTGTGACCCCCTGGAAGCTGCCCTTTAACTGCATTATTTAATCTTCCCTTATCTATTTAGCCATTTTATTTATTTCAATCCATTTACTACAGGGTCTATAGGGTCTCACTACCCAGACTCATAGTGATCCTCCTGTTTTCAGCCTCCCAAGCACTGGAGTTCCAGGATGGCATCACCAGCACAGCACATCCTCGGGGCAGGGCCAGCACAGCATTCTGGGGATAGAATCCGAGTCCCTGCATCTGCCTAAGCATGCACTTTAAACCAATGAGTCATCTGGGTGGCCCCTCACCTTCCCTTATTTAAATTACTAACATGTCATCCAATTTTCAACATTATGGGCCCAGCGGGATGGCTCAGTGGTCTAAAGCGCCTGCTTGGGAAAGCTTGGGCAACTTCGGGGACCACAGTTCAATCCCCGGCACCACATACTGCGCCAGCCCTGCCATTGGGGCAGGCTGAGCTGGCCATAAAAATAAGTGAATAAACAAATAAAGGTTCTGCAACAAGAAAAAATAAATAAAATAAAAATTCTTTAAAAAAAATTTCAACATTATAAGCTCTAAAACCTAATGTATTTTTCTGTTTATTCATTTACTGCCTAACACAAGATGTAAGGCATAAGTTTATACATGCTTAGCAAAGGGACCTAACACTGACATCATCATAGCTAATGTTAAATTGTTTTTCAATATTTATATGATTGTTTTAGCCACCCTATGAAATTATGGGAGAGTGGTCTCGTGTTTTGGATTTGTTTTTTTTTGTTTTGTTTTGTTTTTTTTGTGGGACCAGGGTTCGAACTCACGACCTTGCACTTGCCCAGCAGGCACTTGTGCCTCGGAGCTATCTCCCCAGCCCCTTGTTTTTGTTTTTGATTTTGGTACCAGGGACTGAACTCAGGACCTTGTGCTTGCCACGCAGTCACTTATGCCACTGAACTATCTTTCCAACCAGGGAGTTTCTGTTAATATTTAAATTTACCACCATTACCATGCAGCCCAGTTTGGAGGATACCAATCCTGCATTTCAGATCCCATATTTAAGCTTTTATAAACTTAGCATAATTACATGTTTTGGGCACTTTCCTGTCCCTGGAACAAAATACTCAACAATGTCACATTAATTTACCCTAGAGCACAGGAGAATCCAGATTCTTGAAAACTAATCAGAGTAGGAGGCCAGAACAATAGCTGCATGCAGCTCCCACTGTCAGTCACTTCCCTGTGATTGAACAGGGACTTCACCTGGCATGTTCTGCACAACATCCCCTCCCCTGCTTACGGGTTGAAAACTTCATAGTAATTTCTCCAGAGTAATGTTCTCCTCTCCAGCACTTCTATTGTCACACTCCTTGGTCTGAAGAGACCTACCTAGCTTATTAGTAAAGGCATGTCTGAATGTGTCTTCATGCCGCAAGGAAGCAGGACCTATGAGATGACATTGGTGCATGGCCCCGACCTCTCAGGCTCGTTTACCTCCTGAGGAATCCCCATTGGAAGGTTGAGGATTTGAGCCTCAGAGCATGCAAACACTTGAGATCAACAGCCAATGGCAATTTCAAACAGGCATACTGATTCACAACAGAGTAAGAGACTTCTTTTCCCCTTACTATTCCAGCTAGGGTCTGTTGATTGGTGTCAAACACATACAAAGTGGACCATTTGCCAAGCACTGTAAACCACTTATCCACAAAGAAACAGAGCTGTATAAGGGGCTAGCAGCTTCATACTCATCAGAGGACATACTGCTCTGCATTTGTTTCAGAGATATTCTTCCTGTACAGTAATTATATTCAGATTCTGATTAGTCTTTGCAGGAGAAAAAGCAAACTTTGTACAACAAAAGCCCTATGGCAACCAGAATTACTTCCTCAAAAAGAAAGTATTACATGAAGTAATCTGTATAGAAGACACAAGCTTTCCAATATCCTGCAGCTTCTGCATAATCAAGAGTACTAAGGCCAGCCAAACAGCTCAGCAGATTGCTTGCAGGTGCAGGGGCAGGGGCCTGCCATGCTGGCCCCACCCCCACTGAGATGGTAATTGAGACTGACCATGGTAGCATGTGCCTGTAATTCCAGCTCTTGGGAGGCTGTAACAGACAAATCACTAGGAGTCTGATCTAGTAGTGAGACCCTGAACATCCTGTAGACTTGTCCCTAAAATGCAAGAAAGAGTACTTCATGATGGTATGAATCTAAGCAACAAAATAATTTTATCATGATAAATTAAATACTCCAAAATCTTTTCTGTTATTCTTTTTTTTTAAATTTATTTGGTACATGGTCTCACTATACACTTCAGATTCATAGTGATCCTCCTGTCTCAGCCTCCCTGGTGCTGGGATTACAGGCGTGTGCCACAGTGCCCAGTTTTGGGGCTGGTACAGCATGCAGTACTAGGGATTGAATCTGGTTCCTTGCACTTGCCAGATAGACAGTTAGACCACCAAGCTATCCCCCCCAGGCCCCAAAATCTTACTTGTATGTCGCAAAATTTATCAGAGCATATTCAGTATGAATTGTCTATTTTCTCCCAATGCTTTGCTCCCCTCCCCATTCTACTTCAGTATAGGCTCCCAGGTGCTCCATCCCTAGTGATTTATATGCTCTATTCATCTTTTTAAACTATTTCTGCACAACCACATATCTAATGAACCAAGATAGTCTGTCAACTAAACTGTTAAGGAAATGACAAGATCAAAAGATCTCATCACCTTGGGCAAGTTAGCAAGACCTGGTCTCAAAATGTAAAAAAAATTGTTTATCAATTTTGGGAGGAAGCCGGGAGTGGTGGCACACACCTGTAATCCCAGCACTCAGGAGGCTGAGGCAGGAGGATCAGTGTGAGTTCGAGACCAGCCTGGGCTACAAAAGTGAGCTCAAGGCCAGTCTGAACTGCACAGCGAGACCCTGTCTCAAAAAGACAAAAAAAAAAAAAAAAAAAATTGGGGAGGATACATACACAGGCAAATCTTCTTAGTTCAGTCCCTGAAGCTAAAAAACATCAAATGGGTCTTGAAGTTTTAGGGGGTCAAATAGAAACTCCTTCCAACTCTACCTGAGCAGTGAAGCCCTACATATTTTCAAACATCCAAAATTAGTGTTCTAATTTCCTATCTCATCTCAAAACTGATTAGGTAAGCTGATCAGGAGACACAGAAGTATTTCTCAGTGACTAAGTTTCCCTCATTTCTATAAGCCTGTGAACTTC
Organism: Myocastor coypus; assembly: GCA_004027025.1. Lineage (NCBI taxonomy): Eukaryota > Metazoa > Chordata > Mammalia > Rodentia > Myocastoridae > Myocastor > Myocastor coypus. Next base: position 28,208 of record PVJA010004013.1, on the reverse strand, counting down.
CTACTGTCACCCATGAAGCACACCAGCGTTCAAAATTGTCCCACTAAAGCCAGTGCACTTCAAAAGTACTTCCCACTTGTGCTTGCTGAGTAGGCGACCTTCAAATGGGCTCTCCCATTTTCTCTTTAACCAAACAGGCTGTCTTTATACAAAATCCCTCTGTTCTGCTTTTCTATGAGCGCAGGTCTTCACGACGGGAATATACCCCTACTTCAGTATTTATTCTATACGAAGTCTATCTCAATGCTTCAACTTTCTAGTCAATGTATAGACACAAAGCCCAACGAGTACAGTCATTATGTCTGCGATGACACCCACTCCTCTTTGTACTCATTGATGCATCTCATCTCCACAGCCCTGAAGATCCCACAGTGCACTGTGTTTCTCAGCACCTTCAGGAAGTTGTTCTCTGCCAGAACACTTTCCCCTCAAGAGCTAACACATCATCTCCCCCATATTTCTCAGCATTCTAAACTCTATGAAAAGCTGCACTTCAGTAGTGAGTTGCAATGAACAAGTTTACTTTCATAAGCACCAGCCTGGCAAGCACAAGATCGTGAGTTTGATCCCCAGTACTGAAAGAAAGAAAGAAAGACTTTTTAAAAATTAAAAGTTTAGTTAGTTTATTAAAAAGGCACATAGAGCCGGGCGTGGTAGCACACACCTGTAATCTCAGCACTTGGGAGGCTGAGACAGCAGGATTAGTGCGAGTTCAAGACCAGCTTGGGCTACAAAAGTGAGCTCATGGCCAGCCTCAACTGCATAGCGAGACCCTGTCTCAAAAAGACAAATAAATAAATAAGTAAGGCACATAGCTAGGGAAGTGGCTTGAAGTAAAGGAAATTGGTGGCTTTGGTAAGAACTAAAATGAGAGCAGACAATGACTTAGAAACAGTAATCCAATTACTCCATCACAAATAATGCACTTTTCTTCCATTAGAGCGAGTTGAAGCTGGTAACCAGTAAGCTCCTGAGTTTCCGACACCTTAAAGTACAAACAGGCACTTTATCAGTAAAATTAGTTTTCTTTAGACCTTGCAGATTGAGGAAATGGGTTACAGAACCTAGGTTCAAAGTGGTTGTTTTGGCTCGGTGTGGCAGCTTGCGACTGTAAAAGCAGCACACTGGAGGCTGAAGGAGGAAGATGGCTGAGTTTGAGGCCAGGCTAGGTTACACAGATAAACAATATCCAAAAAAAGAATTGGGTTATTTTAAATCCGCAGAGCCATGTGTAACTGGCGGCTTGGCTACCCACCTACTCGGGATGCATCCTGGAATCAAGGAGCGATTCCCATTTGTTTAGTTCCAGATCTCATTGCTCCACGTTATGAGACCACGAATTGTTTACGCATTGCCATCATTGCAAGGTCTCACAAAAATAATGAAATGATCATCTTTTTCATTTTAAGGATGGAAGCCAGGCATGCCTGCCAATCACTGCACTCCTCAAACTGGTCGAAATAACAGTGTGCCTGGGGTTGCCGAAGAAGGCATTCTGGGCTTGGGGTGTCAGAGTGGAGGCAGTATGCTGGGCAATCAGTGGTGTCCCTGCCCGAGAAAAGGCAAAAAGGGAGAGGTGGTAAGCCTGGGCCAAACTCTTTAAGACTTCAAGGTCCGTACAGAATCGGGGACAGTTCAAAGCCGTGGCTCGTTCGGGCCACTTCCTTCCAGAACTCACACAATGCCATCCCATCCCCAGCTCCCATCCCAGAAAGTTACCACTGAGTGGCTTGAGGGTCTCTGACGATCCATTTCAGCCCGCAGTAAAAGGAGCACACAGTGACGTTCAATCTAGTCAGCTGCGGGCTCTCAGCACCGCACTCACGTTGAGCACTTCCGTAAGAGGACGGAGGAAGAGCCCGCCTTCGTTGACCCGCCTGATTGGGTAGTTCAGCCAGCCCTCACCTTTGATTGGCTCCTGGACCTGTCTCTCTTTTACACGTCGGTCTCAGCTAGTGTGACTAACGCTTGCAATTAAGAGCTTGCTCCTGGCTATTCAGAGCTACCCTGTGTTTCTTAAAGGACGATTAATCAGGAGTGGGGGGTGCTCAGAAGGTTCATCGAAGAATGACCTAAGGAAAAGCCAATCGCTTGGTGACCGACAGTACAAGTCCGGGTCAGTTCGGGACAAATTGGAATGGGTGGAAAGACTAGTTGTTAAAGAGGCCGTAGGCTTTATTACTAAGATTTTTCACACGACCTCTTCCTACTCATTTTCATTCACCTTAGTGTATACCCACCAAGAGGAACACATTGTTGTGTAAATGAAAACACTACACATAAATGGTAACAGATTTTTGCTGAAGAGTAGAGATGAAAGAAAAGGGAGCTGGGTGTGGTGGCACATGCGGGCAGCAGTGCCAAGGCTGAGGAAGGAGGATGGTGGTGAGTTCAGGACCGGCCAGGGCTACAAAAGTGAGCTCAAGGCCAGCCTGTGTTGAGATCTTAGGGCTTGACACAAGTAGGAGAGGAAGGGCTTTTTGACACTTAATGAAAGCAGCCAGGAACAAAGATCCTCAGTTATCTCGGTCTGGACCCACTTCCTTCCTTCTTGTTGTAGGCAGCTGAGTTAGGTAGAAATATAGGCAGTCTGACAGGGCTGGGCCCTTGAGGTGATAGCGCAGAAGACAAGATACCTTGCAACTGTAGAAGAGACAGGCACTCCCCGCGGCCACATATCTCCCCAGCGATAGCCATCAGGGATTGATAGTCTAAATAAGTATCAAGCACTTTGAAACAGCCAGAAGTCCTATCCAACTGCCTAGGGGAAAAGACTGTTTTGTATTCCTTCTGTGTGTTACAGTTCTTGCTTTCCCATTTTTTTCTCAATTTAAATTTGTTTTCTTTTGGTCTGAGACAGGGTCTCGCTATGCAGTTCAGGCTGGCCTTGAGCTCACTTTTGTAGCCTAGGCTGGTCTCAAACTCACAGTGATCCTCCTGCCTCAGCCATACCCAGGCACAATTTAATCAATTTTACCTAAGCAGGGGGGGGCAGCAGGAGGGCTCAGTGGTCTAAAGCACCTGCTTAAGAAAGCTTGGGCAGCTGCGGGGGCCGCGGTTTGATCCCCAGCACCACATGCTGCCCTCAGAGCAGGCTGAGCCAGCCATAAAAATAAATAAACAAACAAACAAAAGTTCTCAAACAAGAAAAAATAATAATAATAATAAAATAAAAAATTAATAAAAAATTTACCTAAGCAGTTATCTTTTTTTTTTTTTTTTTTCCATTTATGTATTTGATACAGAGACTCACTACCCAGCTCAGGCTCCTAGTGATCCTCCTGTTTTCAGCTTCCCCAGGGCTGGGACTAATGGGATAAAGGAATGTTCTACCATACCCATTCTTGTTCAAGTGCCCCTAGGGCAAGGCTGGCGTGCATGTGGGACTGGGAATCAAACCCTTATCCCTGTGCTTGCTAGAACAGGCTCTTAGCCAGGCGTGGTGGCCCACGCCTGTAATCCCAATACTTGGGAGGCTGAGACTGGAGGATCAGTGCAAGTTTAAGTCCAGCCTGGGCTACAAAATGAGCTCAAGGCCAGCCTGAACTTCATAGTGAGACCCTGTTTCAAAAAGACCAATAAATAAGTAAATAAACAAACAAACAGGCTCTTAGTCCTCTAAACTATCTCACCGACCTTTTACCTAAAGATTTATGCTTGTAATCTTATTGGTTGACCATTGTTTTCCCACCTCATGAGCAAATTCCCATGTTTTCTACCTTAGACTTCATCTCATTGTTTTGTTCTATAAAAATCCCTAGAAAAAGCCAATTCCAGCCGGGCGTGGTGGCACACGCCTGTAATCCCAGCACTCGGGAGGCTGAGGCAGGAGGATCAGTGCGAGTTCAAGACCAGCCTGGGCTACAAAAGTGAGCTCAAGGCCAGCCTCAACTGCATAGCGAGACCCTGTCTCAAAAGACAAAAAAAAAAAAAAAAAGAAAAAGAAAAGAAAATAGATACTGGAGAGGGGGTGAGCCTGATGTTCTCTCTGTGTCCTTTTTCCCTGGACAGGTGTCCCTAAAGTAGGACAAGAGACTGATGGAGGGAAAAGTCTACTTCATGAGTCACTAATCCTGCTTGGGCTCCGAGCTGTCCTGCCTCCTGTCCAGAGCTCTCAATGGCTTCCTTGCTACTTCTACAGATCCTTTAAGGTTAGTATTCAAAAAAGAAGACATGTACTGGCTCCGACCCCAGGGCACACTGAGACAGTGATTGAGACTGGGCATGGTGGTATGCCTATAATCCCAGCACTGAGGGGCTGAAAACTGGAGATCACTACCAGTCCCATCCATGTAGTGAGACCCTGTAGACCCTGTGCTAAATACATTAAAAAAAAATAAAGAATCGAGGTGTGGTGTTGCACGCCTATAATCCCAGCAGTTGGAAGGCTGAGGCAGGAAGATCAGTGCAAGTTCAAGACCAGCCTGGGCTACAAAAGTGAGCTCAAGGCCAGCAGGCTAAACTTTCTAGATTATCCCTTTGGGTTGCTTGAGATTCATTATTCACCCATGGAGAAAACAATTTAAGCAACTTCTCTGGGCCAGACACCTCCTGGTGATGCCTCAAGAACACCAGGAGGCTTGCAGATGAGTGGGCCATATATTCCTGGTAACCATCAGAGCCAGGACCCATCAAGATGACAGATAATGAACAATTAATGGAGCTGCTGGTGTTGTAGTCCCTTCCTTTGCTTTGAGCTTTGCCACCACCATGAATGGTTGCTCTCTGCCATGTGCCACTCTGCCTTGGAGCCAGCCGAGTATGGCCTGAAACCTCCACTGACTATTATTTTCCTGCTGCCTGTGTTGTGAACATTGCTTTCACAATGGAGTTTCCTGATTTGGGGAAGTACTGTTCAGAAAAAAACTTGCACTCAACTAGATTCTCTTCCACTGAAATGTGATACACATGAAGAAGATTCCTATAAAGATCACCATACCAGTGCTGATTGTAAGTGTCCCTTTGCATTTAAAAAGGATGTCCAAGTCCCTGTGTGTCCACTTTGTAATGTCCTCATCCCCATAAAAAAGGGAGCAATTAAGCTGAAGATAGTCTCACACACCTGCAATCCCAGCACTTGGGAGGCTGAGGCAGGACTGATGTGAGTTCGAGACCAGCCTGGGCCACAAAAGTGAGTTCAAGGCCAGCCTGAACTGCATGGCAAGACCTTGTCTCAAAAGACCAAAAAAGAGCTGGGCGTGGTGGCGCATGCCTGTAATCCCAGCACTCGGGAGGCTGAGGCAGGAGGATCGGTGCAAGTTTGAGACCAGCCTGGGCTACAAAAGTGAGCTCAAGGCCAGCCTCAACTGCATAGTGAGACCCTGTCTCAAAAAGACAAAAAAAAAAAACCAAAAAAAAAAAAAAAAGGGAGTAATTAGAGATGTGGTGGTTGGTGAACACATGGATAAAAGATTGCACAGATCATCCTGGGACAAAGAATAAAGTCTTCCCATAGCAGTGTTCCAAAGAGGGATGCAGGAAGGATGCTGCCGCTAGCTTGTGTGCAGTGTCATGGCAACTTCTGCATCCAGCACAGACACCCTCTGGACCATGACTGCAGGGCTGGGAGCTGTGTTGCCAGCAGAGCTGGGTGTCAGACTGCAAGAGCCTCTGATTCTAATCCACCTAGAGCTCTGAATGCCCTGTCTTCCAGTTGGCTGGCCCAGAGATTCAGAAGGAAATAGAAGCAATGAGGGAATGCTGTTCACCAGGCCAATCAGCTTATCTGCACTCTTCCAGCCTCACAGGTAACAGATGTTCTTATGCATTCTTCTCGGGAGGACAGTAAAACTTTTCAGTGATACAAGCAAATTTGAAGGGGGAAATTGACACTCCAAGACAAGTTATGTTACTGTAACAATAAAGTGACTCCAAGAACACTGTTTGCATTCAAAAAGCAAAGTTTACAATATTTAAATCTTAAAATGAAATGCAAAGTACAGTTCAAGGAGACAAAATCAGTCTCATGCTCACAGCTTAGCTAGGTCTATGCGTTTAAAGATCTGCCCTATTTCTCAAGCATCAAACATTTGTCCTGATGGAGTATGAAAGTTTGTACAAATTTATCCTTAAAGTTGGTAAATCACAAATTTTGCATTTCCTCATTTTAACTTTCTTCACATTTGTGAATTATATAATCTTACTTAGACCAAAAATGATTACCAAAACTGTTGCCAGCATGAGAAAATAAGAGCAACTGCTTCACCCACCCAAAATTATTCTGCAAAAAAATTATTCTACACTGTTGACAAAAACTCCTTTGAAAACAGTTACTGATAAATCATTCCCTCTTTTTTTTTTTTTTTTTTTTTTTTTGTGGGACCGGGTATTGAACTCAGGTGCTTGCGTTTGCCAGGCAAGCACTTATTCTACTGAGCTATTTCCCCAGCCCATCATTCCTTCATTTAGATTGAAGGATTTATCACTATATTTTATGAAATCCATTTGTATACAACTTATAGTTTTGCTGATCTAGTGAGCAGCAAACAGATAAACAGAAATTCAAAGCAATATGGTTTATTTTTTGGTGGTAATGTTTATAAAATTACAAAATGAAACAGTTGTAGAGCTCTCCAAATATAACTTAAAAATTATTTTTGTTATATAAGATATGGAAAATATATACCAACTAAAGCTAGTGGGCCATCACAATAAAAAAAAAAAAAAATTTATTCTCCCAATTATATATGTGTATATATGTCTACTCAATTTATTTATAGTAAAGACCCCAGACATATAGATTAGATATTTACAAGTAACTTACTAAAAATTACAGAATGAATACACTTTAGGTTATCTTCATCTGGGAGTGTATTTTCTGGAAAATTAAGCAATTCATGCTGGCCTTAAGCTCACTTTTGTAGCCCAGGCTGGGCTTGCACAGATCCTACTGCCTCAGCCTCCCAAGTGCTGGGATTACAGGCGTGTGCCACCCCACCTGGCTAATTTTTGTATTTTTATAGGTCAATATTACATGAATAATTTTCAAAATAGTTTTTTTTTTTTTTGGTACCAGGTGTTGAACTCAGGACCCTGTACTTGCTAGGCAGGTACTTATGTCGCTATATCCCCCAACCCTAACATTTTTTCTCCAGTGTAACTTCCTTTACATTTTTGAAAATACCTGTATAAGCTAAATGCTTCCCCACATTGCTTACATAAGTTTTCTGCCCTATGTGTTGTTGTTCAAGTATTTATACTGCTGTCAGCTGAATTTTTGCAGACTTATTACAAACATACAGTGATTCCACATGGTGAGAATTTTGTCTACCAGATGAAGAGCTTGCATCCAGTCATGTCCCACACTGCATACATATACAAAGCATGCCAGAGTATGCCTTCTTTCATATATTTGATGGGAATTTTTTGTACTGAATGTTTGCTCACATGCCTTACATAGTTTTTCCTAGTGAATCCCTTCATGTGTGTAACACGTACTCAGCTGGCTGAAGACTTCTCACATGACTGATGTACATAGCAACTCTCCTCAGTGTAACTTCCTTCGAGTATTTGAAAATAATTCTGTATACTGTATGCTTTCTCACATTGGTCACACACATCAAGGCTTCTTCTCATTGTGAATACTTTCATGTCTTCGACAGTGACTGAGCGTGCTGAACCCTTTCCCACACTGCTTACATATATACGGCTTTTCTCCAGTGTGGGATCTGCTATGTCTACGAAATGTAGACATATCAGCAAATCCTTTTCCACATTGCTTACATAAATAAGGTTTCTCGCCACTGTGAATTCTTTCATGTATATGACAATTAGTCTGTTGATTGAAAGATTTTCCACATTGCTTACATACATAGGGTTTCTCCCCAGTGTGAATTCTTTCATGTATTTTAAAATATTGCTGTGTAGTGAATGCTTTTCCACACTGTTTGCACATATAAGGTCTCTCCCCAGTGTGTACTCTCTCATGTCTTTGACAGTGACTCTGTCTCTTGAATGTTTTGCCACACTGTTTACATACATAAGGTTTCTCACCAGTATGGGATCTTGTATGTCTACGATATGTGGAGTTATCCTTAAATCCTTTTCCACATTCTTTACATATGTAAGATTTCTCATCAGTGTGTGATTTTGTATGTCTATATGCAGGCTTATCAGAACATCCTTTCTCACTTTCCTCACTTGCATTCGGTTTGTTGCCACAGTGATTTCTTTCATGTATTTCATAACTACTCTGAGTAGTAAATACTTCCCCACATTCCTTGCAAACATAGGCTTCCTTCCCAGTGTCATTTCTTTCATGTACTTTACAGTAATGCTGTCTAGAGAATGCTTTCCCACATTGATTGCATATATAAAGTTTCTCACTAGCATGTGATCTTCTATGTGTATGATATGTGGACTTATCAGTGAATGTTTTTCCACATTGGTTAGATACATTCATTTTCTTCCCAGTGTGAATTCTTGCAGGCCTATGAAAGGAATTATTATGAGCTAAAACTTTCATATATACCTTAGCTATATCAGCCCTCTCTTCACTGTGCTTTTGTTCATGCATTTGAATATGGTATGAAGAAACAAAAGTTTTCCCACATTGCTTGCATAGATATGGGCTTCCTGCTCTATGACTATCTTCATCCATTTGAACATCAGTGGGTGTGCTGGAGGTTTTTGTACTTTTCTTACCTAAAAATGTCTTCTCTCCAACATAAGTTTCTTCTCTGACATCAGAGGAGACTTTCCTACATTGCTCATATTGATAGTGTTTCTCTCTTTCTTGTTTCTGAAAGAATTCAGTATTGCTGTAGGGTTTTCCATGTTCATTATATTTACACAGTTTTTCTTCAAATTCCAAATAATTATCTGGGTTCAGCTGTGTACGAGCTATGACACTTGGGTTCAAATGCCCAATTAAGGGCTTTCTACAAGCAAGGCTTGCACTTGGTTTTAAAGCAGTTTGTTGTGTGTCTACACTACCATCTGGAGTCCAAAGGAATATTTCTTGTTGTGGGTTCCAAGCTTTAAATTGATAGTGTTTTTTGGCATCCTCATTTCTGTAACGAAAAAAGAAAGTCAATCACAATAAAATTCATTTTAATGTAAATTAACCAGGACAAGTCCTAGTTAAATGCCTTCTAAGAAATTCTGACAATGAATTGACTTAATACCTTGGAAGATGTTTGCAAAACATCCATTCTCAAAAAAAAAATAAAAAATAAAAAAATAAAAAAATAAATATATATATATATTAAAATATATAATTTATAAAAAATATATATTATTCAGAAATTTTTATGTAGAATAATATCTGCAATACACAAGATCTAGTTGAGTTTACAGGTTGGGTCTATGTGTCTAACATAGTAATGGAATATATATAAAATTATGGCCAGCTCAGCCTGCCCTGGTGCCAGGGATCGAACCTTGGTCCCTGTGGTTACTTAAGCTTTTCTAAGCAGGCGTATTAGACCGCTGAACCATTCCGCCAGCCCCATAGTAATGGGTTTGATACCTTTTTACCCATCATTTTTCCCTTCTCTCCTTAACTGGATCATCTTTCTGAATCTCAAAAAAAAAAAAAAAAAAAAAAAAAAAAAAAAAAAATTTTAAGAATTTTTTATTTTTATTTTTTCTTGTTTCAGAACCGTTGTTTATTCACTCATTTTTATGGCTGGCTCAGCCTGTCCCGAGGGCAGGGCTGGCATAGCATGTGGTGCCGGGGATCAAACTGTGGTCCCTGAAGCCGCCCAAGCTTTCCCAAGCAGGCGCTTTAGACCACTGAACCATCCCACCGGGCCCCTGAATCTCAAAATTTAAAACTTTGTTTCTATTATCTCTTTTTGAGTTTACTGCATAAATCATTTTTAGTTTCTCATTGAAAAGAAAATGTAAAGCCGGGCGTGGTGGCTCACGCCTGTAATCCCAGCACTTGGGAGGCTGAGGCAGGAGGATTGGTGTGAGTTCGAGACCAGCCTGGGCTACAAAAGTGAGCTCAAGGCCAGCCTCAGCTGCACAGCAAGACCCTGTCTCAAAAAGACAAAAAAAAAAAAAAGAAAATGTGACTTTTCCCTTCCCGTTCTGACTTTTTTGCACTTAATACTTAGGATTGATTCCCACATTTTTTTTTTTTTTTTGTGGGACTGGGGTTTGAACTCATAACCTTGCATGCCAAGCAGGCACTTGTGCCACGGAGCTATCTCCCCAGCCCCCCACCTTTTTTTTTTTTTTTTTTTTTTTTCTGCCAGTGATATATCATTCTTCTTTATGGCTGAATATATATCACATTTTTTCTGTGCTGAGAGTTAAATGGAGCTATTAGCAAAATTTTATTCCTATAGTTTTTCCTTTTTTCTTTGGAGATGGATTCTCATGGATCATTAATTTTCTTTAGGCTGAATATCATGTAGCCATCCTGCTGGTTCAGCTTCCAAGAGTGCAGGGATAGCCGGGCGTGGTGGCTCACGCCTGTAATCCCAGCACTCAGGAGGCTGAGGCAGGAGGATTGGTGCGAGTTCAGGACCAGCCTAGGATAGAAAAGTAAGCTCAAGGCCAGCCTCAACTGCATAGCGAGACCCTGTCTCAAAAAAAAAGACAAAAAAAAAAAAAAACCAAGAGTGCAGGGATTACGAACACACCACCATGAAGAGCCAGTCCCATATTTCCATTGTCCAGGCATTCGGGGATAGTCTCTGAGTGCTTTCCAAAGTTCAACCACTGTCAACACCATAAAGATCTTAACTATTGTGAATATCCATGTATACTATGCTTTGATTATATATATGCATGGCTCCCTAAGATATGATAATTTTAACCCCTTTGTGAATATACCTGGGGATATAGAACTGGATCAAACAGAGACTTTTATTTTTTTCTTTGAGACACCAGAGTATATTGATAATCATTATGGTTTTATTTTATATTCTCACCAAAAACTATATCAGGATAAATTCTAAGAATTTTTTTTTTTTTTTTTTTTTTTTGGTGAGACCAGGGTTCGAACTTACAACCTTGCACTTGCCCAGCAGGCACTTGTGCCTTGGAGCTATCTCCCCAGCCCCAGAAATTTAAAACATGAATGGATGACATCTCTGGGGATTTTTTTTTTTTTTTCATTTTAATGAATCTGAGGAAGGTTTTAAAAAATTTATTACAACACTAGCATTCATTTACATTTTGAATATTTCTTCCAAGTTAGCTATTTTATTTACTTACTTTATTATTATTATTATTATTTTATTTTTAGGGAAGGATCTACAGGGTATTCGGGGTCTCACTACTAGACCGGACTCTTAGTGATCCACCTGTTGGCAGCCTCCCAAGAAAGTTAGCTATTTTATCAATAATGAATATAGCATATTCATGTGTAAATATGAGTTCTTCTCAAAATTCAAAATTTGTCCTTTTCATATATCTTTATATATACTATCAAAAGGCAGTGTTTCACATTTCAGTGATATCTGTGATGAAGGAATTTTATTATACCAATGTATCAGATAATGACATCTGTTGTACAATGTTAATACTACTTTAGCATCCTATACTAGAATTTTTTTATATTCAGTTGAGGAACTATGCACACTCATATTTATTCATCTCTGGCAAATTTTTGAGAGATTAAATTTTTTTCCTTTTTAACATTTATTTATTTATTTATCTGTTTGGTTCACGGTCTCACTATACATCTCAGACTCAGAGTCATAGTGATCCTCCTGTCTGAGCTTCTCCGCACTGGGATCACAGGTGTGTGCTATCACACCTGCGTTTAGGGCTGGCATGGCATGCAGTTCTGGGAATTGAACTTAGATCCTTGCACTTGCCGGCCAGGCACTTAAGACCACTAACCTATCTCCCCAGCCCTAAAAAATTTCAACACCTCACTTAGAATATTTCTGTTCACATACTGACTCTTGAGGATTATCTTCTGAATACAAGTTACCTTAGATTCCTTGAAGAATTTTTGTACTCTTGTTCAATTTGCTGGTCATCCAAACTTCTTCCTGAATTGTGGTCAAAAAAAAATAAAAAGTCACTATATTGCTATATGAAATATAATAGATTCCAGTCATGGTACAATGTAAGCCTCAGATAATATTCAAAATCATTTTACATTTTATTTAATTCAACTACACCAGTGAGCAAGAACCAATGCTCTCTGGTTGTATCAATGAGAAAGTTGTCGTCCTTACCTATAGCAGTCACGTTCCTAAATGTTTCCCACATCACATCTCTGTAGAGCTTCTTTTGGGATGTATTCAACAAAGCCCACTCCTCTATGGTGAAGTTGACAAGCACGTCCTCCAGGGTCACTGCCTCCTAAATAATCACACATAGTTTTATTGAAAGAAAGTTGCACCTAACAGCCTGAGATACCTCAACTTCTCTTTTAAAAGTCTAAAATTATAGCCAGGCATGGTGGTGCACACCTGTAATCTCCGCACTTGGGAGGCTGAGGTGGGAGGATTACTGGGAGTTCAAGACTAGCTAGCCTGGGCTACAAAGAGAGCTCAAGGCTAGCCTGAACTGCAAAGGGACAACCTGTCTCAAAAAGATAAAAATTAAATTAAATTAAATTAAAAGCTGAATTGAGGTCGATTCCTTCAAATGTTCACTCCATGTATTGGTCACCAAACCTATGCATATGCACACATTTTCATCACACATAAATTCAGATGCTAGGTGACAACCCATTGCTAAATCAAAAGCACAATAACAGCACTGGTTACCCCACAAGGTCACCCAGATTGCATTTGTGCACTATCTTTGAAGAGATCTCTTAAAAGTAAGCCCTGAAAAATCACTATCCATAAAACACAGGAACAAATAAATATCTACTGAATATTTTGGGGTTTTTCTTGTTGTTTGGTTTGGTTTGGTTTTTGTCTTTTTGAGACAGGGTCTTGCTGTGCAGTTCAGGCTGACCTTGAGCTTGCTTTTGTAGCCCATGCTGGTCTCAAACTCACACTGTTCCTCCTGTCTCAGCCTCCCAAGCACTGGGATTAACTGGTGTGTGTGACCACACTGGGCCTATGAGTGATCTAGATAGACCCCAGGTTTGTTCTATCTATCTATCTATCTATCTATCTATCTATCTATTTATTGCAGAACCAGGGATTGAACTAAGGCCCTTGTACTTGCCAGGCGAGTGCTTATTCTACTGAGCTATCTCTCTAGCCCCCTAGATCCCAGGTTCTTTATCTCTTCAAATTTCATTATTTGTAGAATTGAGCCCTTCTTCCTACATAGGAAGTTTTTTGGGTTTTTTTGTTTGTTTGTGTCTTTTTGAGACAGGGTCTCACTATACAGTTCAGGCTGACCTTGAGCTCACTTTTTTTTGGGGGGGGGTGGTTATAAAAGCCCTTTTATAAAGCCATTTTTAAACAAAACAGAAAAAAAGTTTACAAAAAAAAAAAAAAATACAGGAAAAGAATAACTTGCTTCATATATCCCCAAAAGAGAAAAATAAAGGGGACAATGCCAACATTTGAGCTCACTTTTATAGCACAGGCTGGTCTCAAACTCACATTGATCCTCCTGCCTCAGCCTCCCAAGTGCTGTGATTATAGGCATGTACCACCATGCTCCGCTCATAGGAAGCATTTTGAAATATGAATCATATTCAATAAAAATTACACATTAATTACTTTATGAATAATGAAAATGTTAATGAAAACAGTTTTATTAGAGCTTATATATGGAAATAGTTCAATGCTGAGAAACACTGGGATGATTGAAAATAGTGAAGAGTGTTCTTATAGCTCAGAGATACCACATGACCATATTGTAATCAGATTTACGACACTTGTGAGTGGTGTACAGGAGGGTAATAAGAATAATATGGGGCCCGGCGGGATGGCTCAGTGGTCTAAAGCGCCTGCTTGGGGAAGCTTGGGTGGCTTCAGGGACCGCGGTTCAATCCCGGGCACCACATGCTGTGCCAGCCCTTCCCTTGGGGCAGGCTGAGCCGGCCATGGAAATGAGTGAATAAACAAACAAAGGTTCTAAAATAGGAATAAAAATAATAAATAAAATTTAAAATAAAAAAAGAACAATATGCATGTAATTTACTGAGAATGTTGGTAACCCAAGTTATAGGAGGGTGATCAAGTACTGTGTTTCATGGACCTCTTCTTTATGAAGCCAAGTGTATAAGAGTTGTTACAAAAGACAAGCATGTGAAAAGATTTAGAAATTACACAGTAATTGAAATAAAAATTGGGAGGAATGGGTTGCAGAAGTCAGAGTACTCAAGGATGTGGACACCAGTGTGCAGAAACAGCAAGGACTTCCATGAGCCAATCAGGAGCAGTGTACAGAGGGAAAGATCAGAAGGGCTGATGGGGAAAATAAAAGACATCTGATGAGCCACAGAAGAGTGTTGATACGAAAATAAAATAAACAAACGAAATTCCCTTGGTAATGGAGATGGTGACAGTACAAAGACACCAGAGAGACTTCTCAGTCTGCTTGAAGAAGAAGGTCTAGGAAGATCCTACTGCTAAAAAGGAAGAAACACTCATGAACATGGTTGAAGTTAAAATAAAGATGCCTAAAGATCTGGAACCATGACTTGTTGATGACTGAAACCTAATTAGTGGACAGAAACATCCCTTTCATCTTCCTACTAAGAAGAATGTGGATTCAATAACGGAAGACTAGGCAAATTATAAGAAGTTTCCTGGAAACAGAACAAGGAGTATACTGTTAATTAGGTTTTAGCAGGGATAAAAGAGTATCTCAGTGTGGGGCTGGGGAGCTAGCCAGGGGCACAAGTGCTTGCCTGCCAAGTGCAAGGTCCAGAGTTCAACCCCCAGTTCAAAAAAAAAAAAGTATCTCAGTGTGATACTGGGCACATTCAGCAGCTCAAATGTTTGCGAGCTTATAGTCCACTGAGATCCTTACGAATCATGCTAATGTGCCATGTTCCAGGTGTATGGAGCACCACACCTACTGAGATTACTAGTTTGTTTTGATTTTCAACAGAGAAAATATAAAGGGTTACAGCTCCTAACTTTTTTATGTCAGTGTTGGTATGAGCATACTCAATGATGCACAACAGAGACACAATATAGACTGCTTTACTGCCTAGATGAGAACATTGCTTTTCAAAGCTGGTGGATGGGGCTGTTGAGATAGCTCAACGGTCTAAAATGCCTGCTTAGGCAAGCGTGGGTAACTGCACAGACCACAGTACAATACCCAGCACTACATGCCATGCCAGTCCCGGGGCAGGCTGAGTCAGCTACAGAAAAAAAAAAAAAAAAAAAGCTGGTGGGTTCTACTTCATTGACACTGTGCACTTTTATAGTACCCATTAATGCTTCTATGGCACAGTGTTCTGCTTCCTACTGCCAAAGGTACAACTCAGTGCATGTAATGGAACATAAGCGTTCACTTCTGCCTTTTTTCTTTTAAGATGCTGAAAGAGTCTGTCCTTTGCAAGTCATCTGTGTTGTTCCTTAGGCATTTTATCTTTGTTTATATTACTGAACACAGGTGAATTGGTTCAAAGTTTTCATATATATGCCTAATGTACATTTTAACAGGATAGACAGCAAGAATTGTGAAGACAGTCTTCTAATAAAGTAAATCTTTATCAGTAAGAATAGTTTTTCAGATCTTCAATACTTTCTTTAAATGTAAAATAAAATGCATTGAAAGGCAAGATATCATAATTATGCCATAATAACAGAAGAAAAACCTTAAAGCATATATGTTGTGAACGATGTTTGTTATCTCAAGCCTCTGGTAGCATAGGAAGGAAAACATCTAAGAATTTGAAATCACCATGAGTTCAACATCCACCCAGGGCTATGCAGGCCAGTTGGAATCACAAAACAAGTCAAAGTCCTTCCCCAAAAGAAAACTTTAAAAATATATTGACTCATTTGCAAATCACTTTTTTTTTTTTTTTTTTTTTTTTTTTTTTTTTTTTTTTTTTTTTTTTTTTTTTTTTTTGTACAAGCAGCTCAGACTATGCAGCACAGACTCTAGTAATCCTCTGGTCTCAGCTTCCCCAGCATTGGGATTACAGGCCTGCACCACCACACCCATTTTCAGAAGCCACCTTGGTGCAGGGCTGGCACAGCATGCAGTACCAGGGATCAAATCCTGGTCCTTATGCTAGCCAGGCAGGCAGTTAGACCACTGAGCTATCTTCCCTGCCCCTGCACATCATTTTTGATTTGTTAAAAAGTTACAGCTGTCTAGTATAAGAAGACTAAAAACACTCTATACCTAGTGAGCAAGAAGATATCTGGTATAGCATATATGAAAATATTCATATTTCACCTTTCATGTCAAATGTATAATGAGTAAAGGGAATGGCAAGTGCATCTCAGAAAAGGAAGACAGTCTTCAAGGAACAACAACTGGAATACTGATTTTTGATGCAGCTGGAGTTATATATCGCTAGAAGAAATCAGTGTTTCACCTGTGTTCAGGGAGATACAGGTAAGTATTTGGAAATTGGGACTATATATACAGCTATGCTGTGTACATAGGTTATACACTGAAGTGGGAATGATAAAGATTAATGCCTTAGGAATTTATGATGAGAGAACATTCCAATAAAGAAGTGCTCTTCAAAAATAAAAATAAAAAAGAACTGCTCTTCAAAAGAAAATCAAATAGGTATCAGAAGGAGGAATAGTTGAAATCAATGAGTCATAAAAGATAAAACAAGATGAGCTGCATACTTCCCTAGGCCTGGGCATCAGGGATTGATATTCTAAATATCTATTAATCACCTTGAAAGACCCCAAATGAGTCACTAACCCAACTCCCAACAGGAAAAGACCTTGTCCTATATTCATGCCCACTTGCTATATGACTTGCTTCCTCATTTGGTACTGGATGGTACTGGATTTAATCAATTTTACCTGAACAACAGTGCTTGTAATCTCATTGGTTGACCATAACTTTATCCCACCTTATAAACACCTATGTGAGTTCCCATGTTCTCCAACACCTTAGACCCACCTCACAGCATGGTTTTACACTATAAAATTCCCTGGAAGAGACAGCTCCCCAAGGACTATCCACTCGGGGGGCCCCCTTCTGTCCCTCTCTCAGACAGAAGCTTTCTTTCCCCCAGTAAATATATTCTCATAACCTCTGATTATTCCCAAAATTCATTCTTCAGTTTTAGAGAACACAAACTCATCCCAGGTACCTTTCATACATGGAGGTCACTTTTCCCCTATATCACTTGCACGTTCCCTGTATTATAACTACAATATATTTGACTACAGAGAAATACTCTTTAGTGGTTTAGTACAACATTATATGTAAATCTAATTTGAAGAAATCATCAAAGAAAACTGCAGTATGGAAGAACTCATTAAGAACTGATGAAGAGAAGGACAAGCACTGATATGCTCCAGTCATCTCCTTTACTTTGGAAGTTGGCAAATTCTACAGATCAGTGAACTTTTTTTTTTTTTCAATTCTTTTATTGTTTAAATTTAACAATGGTTATATTACATATTTTCATCATCGGATCAGTTTAGATTAATACATATAGGTATATGTATATAAGATTGATCAAACAACTAAACATTAACCTTTCTAGATCCACATTACTTTTCAGATCAGTGAACTTTTTCCAATGACAAGAGACAACAATGTGATATGATTCCTGGAAATATGCAGGATTTCCTTTAATTACACTTGAAAAATCATCAACCACATAACAGTGCAATAGATGAGACAGTACCTTGGCCTTGATTCTCAAATCAGCACTTTGGAGAAGACAAAAAAAAAAAAAAAATCAATCAAAAGAAGAAAACCTCAGAACATGTTTGTCAGTGCAGTTTCTATAATACCTCCTGCCCAGTTCAGTTAGGTTTTCAGTGTGGGGGTTTAAAAGACAGCCCTCTCAGGAAAGTGTCCTGTCTTGCTCATCCCTTCCCAACACATTCTCAACCCCTTCATCTTTCTTTCTCAGTATTCTAAACTCTATGCAAACACTCAATTCCATTGTCCAATTGTAAAATGCAGTGTATTTAGTTATCTTATAGATAAGGTACGTAGCCAGGGAAAGAGCCTGAGAAGGAGTTAGGAAACTAGTGACTTTATTTTTTTTTTTTTTTTTCTTTTTGTGTGGGACCAGGGTTCGAACTCACGACCTTGCACTTGCCCAGCAGGCACTTGTGCCTCGGAGCTATCTCCCCAGCCCAGTGACTTTAATAAGAATTCAAATAAGAATAAACAGTGGGCTAGGACTTAGAAGCAAGAATGTACTTAGTACCCAACAAGAAATGCAGACTCCTCCCCACTAAAAGGAGTTGAAGATACTCCTAAGTCTGCACAATTAAAACATAAAATACTCAAATTTTCTCTAAAATCTGTTTCCCTTAAATCTTGTAGGAGCTGGGGAGATAGCTCCGTGGCACAAGTGCCTGCCTGGCAAATATGAGGTCATGAGTTTGAACCCTGGTCCCGCAAAAAAAAAAAAAAAAACCTTGCATGCTGAGGAAATAGTTACATGGCCCAAGTTCAAAGACATTACTTTCAGAATTAGAAAATAATCAAGAATAACTTAATTATCCATAAAGTTAAATAACATATAAAACAGTTGAAATTTATCTAATATTAAATATTAAGATGCTTTCCTCTTTGAAAAATGAAATAGACTGAGGATAAGATATCAATTTTGCAGCAATCCTTCATCTATTAAACATAGAGGTGGTTGAACTATTCTTTCTCTCATTCTTCTGGATAGTTTATGGCTTATACATAAAAACAGAAAAGTTGTACATACAAATGTGGTATTATTTGATGTTTTGAAGCAAGTCTATACTAGATAATCAGGTCAAAGCGGTTCTTTTGGTTGGCATGGTAGCTCACTCTTGCAATCCATTAACAGGTTGAAGCAGCTGGATCCCCAAGAGTTTGAGGCCAGACTACACTACATCATGAATTGAAAGTCTATCAGACTTGCAGATATGGATCCTGTCTATATAAAAGAGGTTACTGCAAATGCAGAGTGATGTATAACAAGTGGCCACTAAGCAACTGAGCAATTGCTGTTCTCTGCTTGCTTATAATTGACTTTGATATTCCTTAAGGCTACTCAATTAGCAAGCCTCCTGGACTTCAGGGCTCCATTCTTACTTTCACTCAAATCTCTCCCAATATCCTTTTGGCTCTAGACTTCATTCTTCAATGTTGTAAGATTATGAGTAGTGGTCTTGTTGTAGGCAGCTGAATTAGATAGACATATTATAGGCAGGCAGACAGACAGGGCCAGGCCCTCAAGGAGACAAGATGGAAGACAAGGTGACTTTACAGCTTTGCAAGGGGCTGACACCCCTGTTGTGGGACAGGCCTTAAGAAAGGAGAACAAACAAATGTAGCACATACTTCCCTAGGAATGCTCATCAGGGATTGACATTCTAAATAGGTATCAAGTACCTTAAAAGAGACTAAATGAGTCAGTAACCCAAAACCCAGCAGGAAGAGACCCTGTTCCTTATTCAAACCTGCTTGCTCTGTGACTTAATTCCCCACTCCACACTGGATTTAATCAATTTTACCTGAGTTATGGTGCTTGTAACCTCATTGGTAGACCGTAGAGATAAGAAACTAGCATCTTAAAGAAGCAAAGAACAATAAACAAAGCTTAGGGTGGGTTGTAATCTGTTACTTAGGTATTTCAGAAAACTAGGGTTTAAAAAGGTGTAACAGCTTATTCTGATTCATGTCCCCGCCCTTACTTGAGACATAGGTGTGACAGCTTATCCTGATTGATGTCTCCACCCTTACTTGAGAATTGGTGATTATCCCCTCTCCTCCCTGTAATTCTTCTATTGTATGACCTAAATATAAAGGAGATGCTTCTAGAGTTCTGGGCTCACATCCAGAGGCAGATCTCAGTGAGACCTCTGAAGCCACATTCATCGGGTCTTCTCATCGCTTCTTTGGGCTCCCGATCACAACATATCACAGTTGACCATAGTTTTGTCTCACCTCATGCCCACCTAATCGAGTTTCCATGGTTTCCACCTTAGACCCGCCCCACCGCATGGCTTTGCACCATATAAGTCCCTGGAGGAGACAGCTTCTTGAGGACCACCCATTCGGTACCCCCCTGATGTCCCTCTCTAGGGCAGGAGCTTTCTTTATCCTAATAAATATATTCTGCTCATAACCTCCGTTTGTTCCTAAAATTCATTCTTGGGTTTCAGAGAACACGAACTCGTCCCAGGTACTTTTCAGGCTTCGAGTTTCAGTTTTTGCTCTATCATTTGGAGGTCATCCACCCGAGATCAGTTTTTACATGGCATCAGTCTCATGAAAATAATTCAGGTGCTAAATTTTGCATTGCTGAGGATGGAACGCAGGGTCGCCCCCAGACTTTTACTCTGTTGAGACTGGTGGAGTTATAGCTGTGCCTGGAGTCACCCAAGACCACATTCTAGGCTTGGAGAATCACAGCGGGGACAGTACACCGGGGGCCTAGGGATAGGTTCTGGCCCTAGTATGAATTGCTAAATTATTATGGTAGCCATCTAACATGGCTGAATCCCAAAAACAACAGCCTATCTTGTCAGCGACCACTTCCTCTTCCTCCAACCCAGTGCTGGATACAATTTCCTCTCACCTTCCCGGGCACACAGCGGAGACTCCAATCAGCTCCGTACAGGTAATTTATACTGCCCCTCACACTCCACCCCTAGCAAAAGTCCGTAAGTTTCAGCTTTCTTTGTCTCAGGTCATGGGGTCCCTACCCCCCTCCCGTACCCCCACATTCCCACGTACTCTCTCGGTGTTGTTTAGTTAATAAAGACCTCTTTCATCTTTCCTGCCTCTTTACAGTGTCACGGAACTGCCCCTGCCTGAGTACAGGGAAATAGGAACAGATGATAATGCTCTTGCATTAAGGCCTTAGGAAGATCTCAGGGTCTGGAGGCCAGGAAGGAGGCTGTAGACCGCCAGCGCTGGCTCCAGCCACTTCCTTCCACAATCACACAACTCCATCCTATCCCCAGCTCCCGTCCCACAACGTCACCATTGCGTAGCTTGAGAGTCACCGCGGATCCTCTGAACGTGGCCAGGAGGAAGTGTCAATTTCATAAAAAGATGGTCTTTTCAGCTAGACGCTCTCAGCAACGGACTCAGAGAGAAAATTACTGCCAGGTCGCGGCGAGCGCCCTCCTCCCTCCACGCACCTGATTGGGTAGCTCATGCAGCTAGCGTCGGCGGCACTGATTGGCTCCTCCTGCTCTTTGCCTGCCCGCTGCGCTGCATTTGCAGAGACAAACCTCTTTCAGCTGGAGTGGAGGTCACAGATAGCTTGTAACTCTGGAAACCCTGGGCCGATCTTTCTCCTTAGGGGTGGACCTCACCTCACATGAAGAATGCTTGCATTCAAAGAGATAGCTCCATAGAATAAGTGCTTGCCTGGCATGTGCAGGGTCCTGAGTTCAATCCCTGATACCATAAATAAGTAAAATAAAAAAGAATACTTGCATTCATTGTTTTTTTTTGTTTGTTTGTTTTTTGTTTTTTGCGGCACCGGGATTCAAACTCATGACCTTGCACTTGCTAGGCAGGCACTTGTGCCACAGAGCTATCTCCCTGGCCCCGCATTCATTGTTGTATGTTGTGATCCGGAGCCAAAAGAAGCGACGAGAAGACCCAGTGAAGGTAGCTTCAGAGGTCTCACTGAGATGTGTCTCTCTCGAAGCAAGCCCAGAACTCCAGAAGCATCTCCTTTTTATTTAGGTCATATAATAGAAGAATTACAGGGAGGAGAGGGGATAATCACCAACGTCTCAAGTAAGGGTGGAGACATCAATCAGGATAAGCTATTACACCTTTTTAAATCCTAGTTTTCTGAAATCCCTAAGTAACAGATTACAACCCACCCTAAGCTTTGTTTATTGTTCTTTGCTTCTTTAAGATGCTAGTTTCTTATCTCTACATTCATGAACATAATTCTGGCTTTTCAGAGCTACTTGATTTTCTGAACGGATTCAGCTTTTCCAGAAATTACATCACAAGTATGCTGCTCACAAGATTCTAGTGTGAATGTCCCATGGAAGAACAAATTCAATGATGACAGAAAACTCCTGAGATCAGTCCAGGCCAGGAAAAAGTAGAAAGGGGAGGCTGTTGTTGGGATTGAGGTGGTAGGCATAAGCACCAAGAATCTCACCTTATTCTACTTACATAAGTAAAAGAAAATATATGCTCCACAAAAGGAATACGACCTGTGTAAAAGAAGAAATTAGAGATAAATGATAGCGAATTTCTGTGTAAGAGAAAAGATGAAGGAAAAGAAAATATTTTAACGCCATTATGCACAGTTCATACTCCATCCAAGGTCATAGGAATGCCCACACTTTAAAGATAAACATAGCCAAGCACGAGAGACCAAATGATGGCTGAACTAGCGCTCAACACTCCACCCACCTGGCCACTTCCTGGTAATAAGATTGGGATACAAAAGTAATTTACAAGCAAAAGCTTATGCAATTTTTTAAAAAATACTAAATGTATTGAGATAGGGCCGGCAAGATGGCTCAACGGCCTAAAGCACCTGCGTAGGCAACCTTAGGCAACCACAGGGACCACCTGCTTAGTTTTTTTTTTTTTTTTTTTTTTTTTTTTTTTTTTTTTTTTTTTTTTTTTTTTTTTTTTTTTTTTTTTTTTTTTTTTTTTTTTTTTTTTTTTTTTTT
>PVJA010004012.1:0-89798 GCA_004027025.1 Myocastor coypus | reverse complement strand
AAAAAAAAAAGAATAGGAGAAGTTATTTGCAAATCACATTGTTCTATAAGATTCATATCTGGAATCTATAAAGCACTCCTAAAATGCAGGCACAAAACCCAATTCAAAAATGGACAAAAGGCTGGGCATGGTGGTGCACGCCTATAATCCCAGCACTTGGGAGGCTGAGGCAGGAGGATCAGTTCAAGTTCGAGACCAGCCTGGGCTACAAAAATGAGCTCAAGTCCAGCCTGAACTGCATAGCGAGACTGTCTCAAAAAGACAAAAAAAAAAAAAAAACAGACAATAGATTTGACTAAATTTTGAAAAAATAGACAAAGGATGCTTCTCTAAAGATACACAGGAGTTGGGCATAGTGACACACACCTGGAATCACAGCATTTGGGAGGCTGAGGCAAGAGGATCACTGTAAGTTTGAGGCCAGCCAGGACTACAAAAGTGAGTTCAAGACCAGTCTTC
This sequence comes from Myocastor coypus, assembly GCA_004027025.1. Classification (NCBI taxonomy): domain Eukaryota; kingdom Metazoa; phylum Chordata; class Mammalia; order Rodentia; family Myocastoridae; genus Myocastor; species Myocastor coypus. Next base: position 89,339 of record PVJA010004012.1, on the reverse strand, counting down.
AGAGTGAAACCCTGTCTCAAAAAAAAAGACAGAAAAGTAATTTTTAAAAAGATGTGCCAATAACCAGCAAGCATGTGAAAAAATTTTCAATCTCACTGGCCAATGGAGGAGTGCAAATTAAACCGCATAAAAAATGTTATCTAGCCAAGTATGAGGAGAAAGTGGAACCCTTATGCGTGTGAGGATGTAAAACTATGCAGCCATTGTGGAAAAGTTTGTCAGTTCCATAAAAAGTTAAACATAGAGTTGTCATATGGTCCCTTAATTCCACTTCTAGGTGTATAAAAAGAATGGAAAACAAGGACTTGCATACTAGTGTTCAGAGTAGCGCCGTTCATAGTAATTAAAGGTGGAGACAACCGAAGTATGCATCAACAGATGGAAAACAAGATGGGCTGCGTACGTACAATGGGATCCTTTTCAGACACGACGAAGCAAAATTCTGACACACGCTACATGAATAAATCTTGAAAGTATGTTAAGTGAAATAAACCAGACATGAGAGGACAAATATTGCATGATTCTATTTATATGTGATACATAGAGTACTAGGTAACTCCATAAAGACAGAAAATACAATCCTAGTTTTGGGGGTAAAGATGAAATGTGAAATAATTATTTAATGGGTAGAACTTGAATCTGGCACAGTGAAATATTCTGGAATAAGTAAAGGTGACACTATAGACTTAATGTCACTCACCTCCAGGCCCTTTAAAATGATCAAGCCAGGAACAGTGGCACAAATACTTGGAGAGGCTGAGGCAGGATTGAGATTCAACTCCAGCCTGAGCAACCTGGCAACTTAGTAAAACCCTACCTCAAAGGAAAACATAGACAGCATGATTGTATAGCTGAATGGGAGGGACCTTGGTTCAATCCCCAACACCAAAGAAAAAAGGGAAAACAGTTTTGTCTTGTATATATTTTAGCACAATAGAAAAGATGAAAATGTAGATGATTTCCAATGATACAAGGCCCTGGGAGTTGCTAGTACCATCTCCCTCCCCTTTGCCCCAGTAATTAAGAAAATTGGTGAATTTGAACTGGAGATGAGACAATTTCCATGAGCAGAAATGAAAGGAAAGAGCATTCCAGGCTGAAAACCTGGAATGAACTTGGCTTCAGAAGAGACGCAAAAGCCCTGACTCTTCGAGGAGTCATGAGCAGAGTGGTTTTCCAGAGTCCACAGGAGGGAACACACGGGGCAGCTCAGCTCCCAGTCCAAAGCCACCAACTATATTTATTCCCATTCTTTGTAGGCTAAGGGGGAGCCCTTCAAGACTGCTGGATGACAAAGCACCCAAGGGATGAGACCCAAAGTCACATCCATCTGTAGCCCTCTGGGCAAGCACCCCAGCTCCTCATTTCAGTGAATAATGGCTGTTCACTGGTCCTCCTGGAACTCTTCCCAGTAGCCTTAGTATTGGCTGCTGGGCTGGAGCAGGAGAGGCAGGTGAGGGCCCATCCTCACCTTGGCTGTCAGAATCCTACAGATTTAGTGAAAGGCGGAGTGAGGTGTGAGCATCAGATTGTAAGAAGGAATGCGTTTCATCAGCTTCTCCATCCATCCAAACCAGGGTGGATTCTTCCCATCAGGGCAGATGGAAGGTCGTCCTACAGCACAGCTGCCCCCAAGACTGAGCAGAGCAGGGAGAATTTGCTCCTTTTCTTTGCACAAGATCAGGGTAGAACAGCGTGCAAATGTAAATGAGATGATGGCTCCAGGCTCATATTTGCATACTCTGCTTATTTTGCTAGTGAGAAACTATGGCATTGGCTGAATTGACTCTGGAGACTAAAAGTAACCATAATTGTAATCCAATGTAATCATCAAGCCTAGCCCTAGGCCTCATCCTATTTAACCTTTTTTACCCTTTTCCAGAAGAATGTAGCAGGAAAGGGACTCCCTGGGTCTCTAGAGCTGGAAAATAAAATAACCATAGTTTACCCTGTACCTGTGGTGTGCTGTCATCCTAGGATTTTTCTTATAGAGTAAGTGAGAATAAGTTGCCAGTTTTTGTAAGCATTTTTTTTTTTTTCTTGAAACAGCTCTAAGTACACTTGTAGATTTTCAAAGCCCAGATTCTATACAGTTCTGGTGCCAGCCCTGAAAGGAGGTCACAGATCAAAGTACAGAGAAGGGCACCATCAAAATGTTACTGCCAGACGTGACCTTTGTGTCTCTTGGCTGAAACAAACAGGGACTTCATAGAACAGCATAGGAACACATCCAAGTGGAAGATTATCCCTAAAGAGACCCAGGAGGCTGGGGGGCTGGCTAGGAGCCGGCAATGGAGGATGATTTGCAAGAAGACACCTGGTTGGAATACTATGTTATTGTCTCAAGAATTCTATTTGTGGTCCTCATTTTCTGTTTTTTCTTTCTTTCTTCCTGACGGTTCTGTAAAAATCCACTGGGAAAGACAGGGATGGCAGAATCTGGAGAGGCTCTGGGTTACCATGACAACATGACTCCATCTCTGTCACCACTAGTGCCTGACTCTTTTGGATTACCACAGAGATCTCTGACATTGAGGTGAATGCATGCTCTTGAACCCAAGAACGGTGCAAGGTTCCTGAGCAATACAGTGGCCTCATTTTTTTTACTTAAAGGATTCTTAGTGGTCAAAATGCAATCTAATTGAAATATTTCCTTATTCCTCCCTGAATAGAGCTGTCAAGAAACCACTGCAAAGGTTCTATACAAAGTGACAGGATATATATAGAAATGTCTGTCACAAAGCTTCAACATTTCATGATAGTGGCTTGGATCAAGTAAAATGCAAAAAGGAAATGAAACTTCAGATAATGTGAAAAATGTCAGAGTAGTATTTACATTCTAAATTGTGTTATTATGTCCCTCGATGGAAAAGATAATTAATACAGTGTGCATGAGCAGAAAATAATAGGCCCATGGATCTCCCCTGAATCAGTGGACTGCAGGAATGGTGTGTGAGTGAAGTTCAAGGTAGTGTAAAGGTGTAGTTAGTGACTCAATGACAAGTTTGTATCTACCGCACATGAGCTGACAGCTTTAGTAAGTGCAGGGGATCTTGTTATTGCATCCTTAAGTACATCCTTACACCACCTCAAACTTCATTCATGCGCCATTTCTGCAGTCCACTGATTCAGGGGCAATCTATGGGCCTACTATTTTCTGTTCATGTAAACTGTATTAATCATCTCTTCATTGAGGGACATAGTAACACTCACAATTTAGAGCAGGAAAAGTTCAATTTGGCTCATATTTTAAGGAGATTCAGTCCATGGTTAGCTGACTCCAGGGTGGAAACATCATGGCAGAATCACGGTGGAGCAAAGCTCCTTAGTTCATGGAAGGCAGGATAGAGGAAGGGGCCAGAGAAGAAGAGGGAAGGGGCCAGACAGGGACATCCAAGACTCCACCTTCTTGACCCACTCAGACACACCTAGATGTACGCTCCTCCACCAATCCCAGGGCAGATCCCAAAGCCAGCAAATTGACAGTCCACTCTACACAGCTCATATAAGGTCTACTAATTTGCTTTGTTATCTTTTTAAATATATATTAAGGGTTTTTTTCAAAGTACAATAATTTTTCAAAGTATATTCCTAGTTCCTGATCATACCAGACTTAACACAAATAAATGTAGGCACCCCCACCCCATATTTCAGTGCTAGAGCCAAATCGTATTAGTTTAACTACTATAAATAAAGCATCGCTTCCACCACCAACATTATTAAGATGTTGTTCAGAGTTAACTGGCAATAGTCAAACCTCAAAGTTTGAGGGTATAGTCTCTAGGCTGCCAAGTCTCCCCATGACTTCTGATGCCAACTGCCAAGAGTTAGGGTCCAATGGCAGAGTTAGAATAGAGTCCACATGAGACCACATTGTTTCTGATACAAGCTACATGATCAGGATTCCCAAAACCACCCTGAATTTCCTCACTCACAGGAAGAACTCAAGAGAAGGCAGTGAAGTTCTCACAGCTGTGATTCATTACAGAAAAGGATATAGGCTGAACTCATCTAAAGGAAGGAGCCCCGTGGGGCAGGTTCCAGGTGAAGTGGCCATTGTCCTCAGGACTTTGCCACCTGCCTAGAGTCCACATGCTAAGAAACACAAGGTTCATATTTCTGCCAGGGGTGTTCATGGTGCCCTAGGATCTCATTTGAATGACCCCCACCTTGAATGGAAACATTCCTAATGGGTTGGCATATTTTGCCCCCAAGAAGCGCCTGGAAAAGGCCAGTTCTCTTTGGCCATGGTTAAAGAGTATGTGATAAATGCCTTTAAAAACATGAAGAGTCAGGCTGGCCAAATAGCTCAGCGGATTAAAGTGCCTGCAAGCAGGCATGGGCTGGGGGCTCGATCTCCGGATCTGCTGTGCTGGCCCCGCCCCAGGGCATGCTGAGCTAGCAATTGAGACTGGGCATGGTGGCACACACCTGTAATCTCAGCCTTAGGAGGCTGTAAGGAGGTGGATCACTACAAATATGATCTAGTAGTGAGACCCTGAACATCCAGTAGACCATTCTCTAAAATACAAAAAAAAAAAAAAAAAAATACTGGAAGCAGATGGGGTTATGCTTATTACCCTGTGTAATCCCATAAAAGACTCAAATTCAGTATAAGGAAGAATTTTCCAATAATTAAGCCTATTCTATACTGTTACATAGGAGCCCCTGGGAGATGGTAAAGTTTCCTAAATTAAAACTATTCCAGGGCTGGGGAATTAGCTGGGCAGTCTAAGTGCTTGCCTGGCAAGTGCAAAGCCTTGAGTTTGATCCCTGGTACCACATGCTGTGCCAGCCCCACCCAGAACACTGGGTATGAGGTGCCAACCACCGAGACTAAGCGTGATGGTGCACATGTGTAATCCCAGCACTGGGCAGGCTGTGATAGGAGGATTACTATGAGTCTCAACTGTGTAGTGGGACCCTTTAACAAATAAATACATAAATTTTTTAAATGTGTTCCCAGGACTAGGGAGATAGCTCAGCAGCATAAGTGCCAGACTTGCAAGTAAAGGCCCCAGTTCAATCCCTAAGATTCCCTAAAAAAATATTCCAGCAGAAAGTAGATTACCTGTGGCCATGGTAGTCCTTTTTAGTGACCCCAACCACTACGCCAAATCATTTTGGCGCTGATACTCTGATTCTCAGTCTCAAAAAATGTTTTCAATCTTGACTCAGAAAAACCTCCTAGAATCAGCAGACGATTTTATAACTGTGATTACATGAATTTTGAATCACCTTTACATTTTCTAGTTTCATAGCTGTATATTATAACCTTGAGATGAGTATGTTTCCTAAACAGAATTTAGATTTATAACATCTAGAGCTCAGTTCCTACAAATTGTTCAGAGTCATCACAGAGGTTATTTTCCCCATGCTGTACATAAGAAGGATTCAGTCGTTCAGCAAATGACTAATGAGAAAGTTTCCAGGAAACACATGTACAAGTAATTTATGAAGGGACTTCATGGTTCATAACCATGTTAATCATCACGACTTAGGCTTGTTAAATGACATCAAAGCAGATTGGATAGTGTTTTCACTTGAAATCTTCTGTTATTGTAAATTCGAGTTGCATCATATACCTTTCTTTTGAGACTATCTACAGTTTACAGCTGGCCTTCCTCAAGAAGTGAGCTAAATTAATGTGAATTTTATCTTACTTATATAAGTGGGATGCTGATATCCAGGATCAAATGGATTCATGTGGCCTGAACTTCACATAAACTTCATCTCCCTGTGTATCCAGTGGTAAACTATTGAAGTTACAACTCGGATTTCACTGGCTCCAAGCCATACTTGCGGTGCAAGAACTCCAGCTTATATAAACCCTTTCCATTCATTTATTTTCTGAAGATTTTAGAGAGTTCTTATGAATGTTCACCATATGCCTATTTTCTATTAGCTTTCTATTACTATAAGGGCATACCTGGCATTATCACGTTATAAGAGACAAAGGGATTTGGCTCAAGGTTTTGGAGATTGCAGTGCATGGTAGAGTAGGTTACCACTGCTTCCGTCAGTGCTCACCACTGGGTTGGCTGCTGTTTGTGTTGCGCTTGTCTAGTGGAGCAAAACCACTTATCTTATGAGCCATCAAGCAATGATAGGAAGAGGACTGAGCTCAGGCCCCATGATCCCTTTCGGTACCCACCTTCAGTAACCTAAAGGTCTCCCGGTAGTTCCTGTCTTCTAATACTGCCACGCTGGAGACCAAGGGTTTAACACACGAACTTTTGGAACACCCAAAGTACCACATTCATCATATTCCCAGGCCTGCTGGGAGCAGTGCTTCACTGCTTCACCTAGCACAGCTGTCATCACCTCACTCCTGCTTCTCACTGGGCACTGCCTTCCTAGCATCAGCCCCCGATAAGCAGGATGGAAGGAGGTGAATGAGTCTCTCCCACGCAGGCATGCATCCCGAGATGGTCTGATTGTACCTCAAGGTTCTATAGTGTTTAATAAAAGAGCTCCGTGAGTGGGTAATTAGATTAACCCTTATGAACCTTTAGTGTTAAAGTCTGATTCTAGTGAGTGATTTTAGTATGAACAAGCTAAGAAATCCTAATAGGTAACATTGGTTGAATCACAAAGGGCAGTCCTGCAGCTAGGGTGAGGGTTCTCAGCAGGGTGCCCTCCTCTGATTCCATGACCCATTCTCCTCCATGCTGAAGGACAAACAATGCCTCTCAGGCACCTCTAACACATGTGCTGGACTCAGGCTGTTTCCCAATACACACTTTCCTCATCTAATGACCAACTCTCTGGGACTAGATGGTTAAATGAATTGGTCACTAAATGAGAGCTTATATAGACAGTATGCATTATAGTACTATATGCAGAACAAAAAAAATAGTCAAAGGAAACTGAAACCTGATGACTTTGTTTTTATTTGCATAATATGAAGTACTATAATGTATTAATGTATAGCAGAACATAAAACTACAGGACTGTACCATACAGTGCAGTCAGCAAAAATTACAGTGCTGTAATAACAAGGTGAACTGTGTACAAAAAAGATGAGACAACTCTATAAACAAGATATATAGAACTGTATAAAACAAGATGGCTTCTAAGTCTGTGGCAGGTCATAAATCTGAATAGTGCCCTCACTCATTGAGTCCAAATAGTCATTAAACAGGTAGGTCATTAAATGAGGAATAGCTGTACTTTATTAAATAAGCCAGAGGTACCTCAGAACTATACTTCTCTATCTGGGTAGACAATGCCATGCAGTTACCACTCCATATCCTAGAGGAGCCCTTCTTATGGTATTTGTAGGGTGGGCAGGATAGTATTTGAAACTGACCAGCAAGTCTTTCACTCCAGTGTTTTTGAAAATGCATGAGGATAGCACAGCTTCTCATACTTTTCTAGTACCATAAACCGGATCATTTATGTCCTGGAAAGCTAGCATCCTGGAGAGAACATTGCTGAGAAAAGACTGCCTTCCCACGGGGGAGGTGTCAGCAGTCTCTCCCCAGAGCATGAGTCCAGAAAGCAATTAGGAACTCAGGAATCATCAAGCCCCTTACAAATCAGGAAGTCAGAGTGGTGAGAGTTTCCCTCACAAATAAAGATACTTTCTTAAGAGCTGAAAGATTGAGGCAGAATCTCTTGGAACTTATAACTCTGCCCTTTGGGGGAAACATCTTTGTCATGGGCTGGGGAGATAGCTCAGCAGACTAAGTGCTTGCCTGGCAAGCATAGAACCTGCATTCTGTCTCTGGCACCACATGGCAGGCACGCTGAGCAGGCCACCAAGACTGGGCATAGAGGTGATGTTATAATCCCAGTGCTGGAGAGGCTAAAAACAAGAAGATCACTGTAAGTCTGAGCTGCAGAGTGAAATCCTCTACCATGTACCAAATGTATTAAAAAAAAGTCTTTGTCATGAAGGAAGGAAAGCCATAGAGATGCTGCCCAGCTTGGCCAGGAGTGTTGGCCAAGGTTGCGTAGTGTCTTGTCATCCTGGCCTCTGGCACCTTGCACTGGCCTCAGAAGGGTCTGATGACTTTTCAAAGCAGAGCAGCAAAGGATGCTGACAGAACAGAAGGGTGTGAAGGAGGCAGTCATTGTAGCAGAGGGTGTAGAGTTCCAGTAGGCAGCCAAAACAAACTTCACGATCGTTATTTTGTCCTACCTCTTGTCTTTCTTCTTCTCCTTTTCATTCTTCTCATTCCATGATCTCTAAGTGATCAGGAGGTAGATTTGGGGCCCTGGGCTTTGCAGGAGCTTGGGTCAGCACTCTTGGAGCCGACCTCACTGACACTTGGGAGCTCGTGTGCAGCCTTTCACACTTTGCATCTGGGGTATTCCAGCATGTTCTGGCAGGTGACAGTGATGCCAGGGTAGAACTGGGATAGCCAGAAGAAGCTGGTGCTGCTCCAGGGCCAGATCCCCAAAGATAAGAGTGACGCTGATGGTTTGTTGGCTTTTAAATATTGTTATTTTGACTGAATGTGTAGCGTGCATCAGAATTCTGTGTGTGTAGTCTCCACTTTGGAATGTTGGTGGTTTCTTGCCTTAGACATTTTTCTTAAACAATAGCAACAAAACCACTGCCTCTGTTTTCTAAAGCAGGGTGTGCCAGGATGTGTGGCAGGGTGTATGTGTGATTTATACCCCTCTTCCCATTCTCACTGCCCATGGGAACCCCCCCTCTTACAAATTATACTGTAGCATAATCAGCTTTCTGGATGAATTAAACTCCTTCCTCCCAACATTTTATTAAGAACTGAGGTGTGTGATGAGGCCAGGCCAGCTTGCTTGCTCCTCAGGCCTCATCATCTTTGTCCTGGAGGAGGCACAGCTTTAAAAATCAGAGCCACTCTGGCGAGTGGATATCTGCCGTTCCCCCTTCACAAGACCCAGGGCTTCATGGAAAGGCCACCACACCAGGGTGCTGCCTTTAGGCCCCCAGCCTGGGAGGGACAGAGCTCACCTTGTGGTCCTCCTCCTTTGGGGCATGGTCAGCAGCTGCCCTAGCTCAGGAGTTCTTCACAGCCTTTCTGGAGGTAAAGTGTACTTGGTGCTGCACGTAAAGGAACGGGCCTTGTCCAGGCCCGGCCTATGGATGGATGCCCCTTCCTATCCAGGGGCGGAGGAGCACTCTGCAGATTTGGAGCCTGGAAGAGAGGGTTGGAATTTGGAGCCAATAAGGCCCAGCAGTGACTCAGTTTTCAGAGGATGAATGAGGACCCCACAGTGGGGTCCCTAGATCCTGGAACAGTGGGGCATTAGCAGTATCCCCTTGGCAGCAAAGACCCAAGAAGAGTGACACCCCACTGTGGCATGGGCCCAGAGCAGGAGAGAATCGGTCTGTGATGACTCCATTGCCCACCCCGCCGGGGTAGGCGCCTCAGCTGCCTGGACCTCGGGGGTCCCACCCACTTCCCCACAGCTCAGGGGTGTGGCCCAGCTCGCCTAGTGTTCTCCTTCCTAGAAGGTGTGGCTGCTTGGCTCTGACCAGACGCCAGTTCTCTGCCAAGTGCTGAGAAGCACTGCCTGGGGCTAGAGGTGTCAAAGGGGTGGGAGTGGGGCTGGGAAGCTGATCGCAGCTGCTTCAGTTCTGGTCCTGGCAGGCAGGTTTTGGAGTGAGCTCAGACCTCAGGAACAGGGCACAGCAGAGACTGGCGGAGTGGGTGGGCTGCTCTGTGACAGCTTGGCCCTACAGGGTAGGCCGGAGCAGCAGTTGGACTTGGGGATGGCAGGCCACCAAGTGGGGACGGTACAGCCATGACAAAGATGGGTATAGAAGTGTGCAGTGGCCCCCAGGGCAGAACTCACCCCATCTGCTACTCCTTGATGTACCCTGGCACTCTCCTGTAGTTATTTGCACCAAACTGTAGTTGTTTATTTGTGATTTGGGCTGTCTTTGGGAGTAGGCCAAGCACGAGGGGCTTCTCGTCAGCCATCTTGCTTCTGCCGTCCACCATTAGCTTTCGTCAGAGGACAGTGCGATGACTTTGTTCACGCGTGTTTCTCTTGCTGGATCACAGGCTCCTTGAGGACAGTCTCATCTCTCTTACCTGGGCTGGTGCTCCATACCTGGTTCTAGAATGAAGAGCTGTCTACACTAATGAGCTGATTAAGCAAATGAGCACCAGCAGCCTAACAGCCCTATGCAAGGACAGATGGCTTCCGGATGTGGTAGGAAGCGATTTGAGCAGTCACCAACTGACGGGGCCTGGTGCTCCCGTCGTTTCTAAAGCCAAGCATTTGTTTACTTATTTCCATGGAATTGACGTTTGCTATTCTTGTATGAAACATCCGAGCTAAGAGAGCGACAACGTAGGCAACTAGTAAATAGAGGTGATTGAGTGGTACGGAACTTGATTTGTAGCCTGTCATTCAGGATTTGGAATGAAACCACACTCCAATTAGAATACTCCAGAGCAGAGTTCAGCAAACTTTTTTTTTTTTTTTTTTTTGTAAAGGACCAAGTACTTTTGGTTCCACAGGCTTTGATACAACTGGCCAACTCTTATAGCACAAAGGTATCTACATACGATGTGTAAATAAGTATGTGTGGCTGTATTTATTTATTTATTTATCTTTTTGAGATAGGGCCTTGCTATGCAGTTCAGGCTGTCCTTGAACTCACTTTTGTAGCCTAGGCTGCTCTCGTACTCACACCAATCCCCCTCCCTCAGCCTCCCAAGTGCTGGGATTACAGGTGTGTACCACCACACCCAGCATGTATTTAAATAAGTTTATTAACAAAAGCAAGTAATGGAACAGATTTGATCTGCATGGCCGTTGTTTGTTAGCCCCTGTTATAAAGTGCTACATACTCTTTTCGGTTCTTTTAAAACTATTATTATTATTATTATTATTATTATTTACTTTTATAAGTACATGTTTATGGAATTTAATAAGTGTATTCAAAATTATTATCATTAAAATGTCTCTATGTTATCCTGTTCTCTTTCTGCCTTTTTGGTATGCCTAAAGAAAAAAGAATGACTTTTTTGTTTTCCAAGTGAGTTTTTTTTATTTTTATTTTATTTTGTTTTATTTTTTTCCTTAATCACTTGAAAAGCTTTGTGTGGTCAGCGAGGGCAGGAAGTAGGTGGTGGGTGTGCCCCTATGACGTGGCCACCTGAGAGAGTGACGTGGTCCTTTCCTAGAAGGCAGTCCTGTCCACCCCTTCACCAGCCCCTTCCTGTTCTTGTGCATCCTGCCCCCCCAGCCAGGGCCCCTCCCTCGCCCTGCCCTTCCCCAGGCCTCTGCTGTCCTCCAGCTAGCCTGGCTCTGGAGCCAAGGAGATCCGCAGCTCTGTGCGCTCTTCTCTCCCTCTTAAGTTTGGTCTTGATCCAAGGGAGTGAACTCAATTTATGTTGACCACTGCCCTAGAAACAAAATCTTTTGAGGTCCCTTTCACAATCACTGAACTCAGCCTATCATTGGCAGTTCATTCCTTTATCTGCCCTCCCTTAGCTATCTTTGAACCAAGGTAAAGCCTCACCACGAGGTTGGAAAACCACCGTTCTCTGTCTTCCCTATTTTACGGACCCAAGGGTGTATTTTCGCATCTCCAGGGCCCCATGTGAAAGTTATCTCACTTGCTTTCTTTTGGGAAGAGAGCAAAGATGTACGCTGCCAAACAGAGCAGGCAACATGTGGATTTAAAAAAAAAAAAACAGTGAACATTTGTTCATGTGACTATAGCATGAGTGGAACCATGAGGAATACGCAGGGCCAGAAGATTGATAGAACATTATATCCTCTTGCTTGATATTGGAATCTTTTCCTAGGACTCAGGTGAGGTCAACGGGAGAAATAAAGAAGTATGCCATTGGCCGGGTGTGGCTGGTTGTTGAGACTTATCATGAGTCCCTCATCATGATTTCCAGGCTCCATTCTTGCACACCAACCTGTTTGCTACAAAAGTCTTTGCAGTCCCCCAGATCGATGTCCATGGCACTTTCAGTCACTTAAGGACATTTATGGCTTATGAAAATTTTGAGTAGACACGTGCATTCCCAGCTAAGATGGAATAGGGTAGCACTCTGCCTTCTTAGCTCTTGTACTATAAACAAGCACACTTTATAATCCTGTATATTTTTTTTCCATTTTTGTGCTTTTTCATTGGTGATTTCATTATTGACCATGATCCACAGGCACAGTGCTGCAGGGCTGTCCAATAGACTAAGCCAAAGAAGGCTATGAAGTGCCTTCTTGGGAAAACACAGGCCTGAGGTACAGTGCTGTTGGGCGAGAGTCCAGTGCTAATCCCTCAGTGCTCTGGAGCAGGCCAGGGTGTGGTGGTGCACACCTGTAATGCCAGTCCTCGGAGCCTAAGACAGGAGGACCGCAAATTGGAGCCCAGCCTGGAGAACTTAGTGACTGTGTAAGGCCCTGTCTCAAAATTTAAAAAATAAAATGAAAGGGCTGAGGATCTAGCTATCTTAGTGTGAAGGTCCTAGGTTCAATCCTCAGTATCAGAGAGAAAGATAAATAGTAGTAGTCATAATAGTAATAATAATAATAATGATAATGATAATGTACACCCAGAAAAAGGAAGGAAAAATACACCAGCCTATGTTATGCTCCTCCAGTGTAAGGCTGCTTCAGAAAGTACTAAAGGAACTTTAAATCCATGAAGAGCCTTTAGGAAACTATTTTTAAATGGCTGTATTTGTAAGCTCATAAGATGATAGACAATTAAAGAGAAAAAAGTATGCCGGATGGCGCAGTGAGGCTAAAAGCCAAAGAAATGTCTGGTCACATTACTAAGGCTCAGGAAAGTATTAACTCCTCCTGGCTAGTGCTTTATTATAAAGAAACTCTGCGTGTGTTTTGTAGCTTACAAAAAGCTGCTATTAAATAATGTGACTTCCCACAGATACACACATAAAATAAGGTTGTTTCCTGACCAATTGACAAAACTGTCATGACCAGATTTTCACTGGAATGCAAACACTGTCATTCCTCCAAGATCCAAGGCTGTATTCACTAATCCAGGGTGTGCAGGAATCGCCTGCAACATCACTAGTATGAATACTAAGACTCAGCTGAATCCGATCACAGCTTAAGCCATGAGCGCATCGTCCCCATTCCCACACGGAACTCAAGGTGCAGTCATGCAGTTATGGGGCTCTGCTGAGTGCCCACACCACAGAACTTGACTTCCCCACCCAGCAGCAGGATGTCTGTGACATCCCTGCTCCCTCAGGCTCCGCCCCCTCCCAACCTGCCACCATGTGCATTCCTGATCAAGGGAGCCTTAGTACATTTCTAAAGTGCCCTGGCACTGAGCCATCAGTGAGCCCAGCCTCCCTGAATGGACACATTAATTGGTCCCAAATGGAAGAAAAACACATGCACCAGCCTCTCTGCCCAAAGCCAGATGCGGGTCATGTGGGAAATGGCCCATTCTCTGCTGCTGGTAGCTGTGTCTCCCAGAGTTCACTGAGCTAGACAGTCCCTCTCCAAGGGGTCCTATGGGGGGCAGAGGACATGGGGGATCAGCTTCTCTCATCCAGCATTACAGACCTGGCATAGGGATGTGAACACAGGCAGGGGAAGCCCACACGCTGTCTCCACCCTGGGATCAGAGTGACCTCCCAAGAGAAGACATGTTGTGACCACTGCTGGCTCACCGCCACCAGCACAGTGAGCAGGGCCTTTGCAAAGCAAAGGAGGAAAACCAGTGGGGCAATGAGGAATGGAAATGCGTTCCTCAGGTAGTTCACAAAACACCGTCTGTAGACCCCTGGGCCTGATAATCACCACTTGTGACACTGGAATCACCCAGCAACTGCAAAGCAGTTGCCAGCAGAAGCCTTTCTAGAAAGTTCTGCTTTTTATTCCTGAGCAGTTGGGCTATATCTGTTTGTTCACTTAGGAGTATGAATGCCTTTCCCTTGAGCGTGAAGAGACTACGGCAGTACAGGAGTTGCACCTCCTTGCGTAGCATCCTTGCTGGTGTTGTGCACGTGTAGGCCTTTGGTATGGGTCGCAGCTGGCAGGCTGCTTGTCACCGCAGGGACTGCCTGTGTGCACGGACTCGCAGGAAAGGCGCTGCCTGTGAGGGCAGCAGGCTGAATCACTGGCCACAAAGCCATTTTCTCCCAATCCATCTCCTCATTTCCGTCCCCCAGCCTCATGATGTGTGGCCTCAGAGGCACAAATACAGTCACACGGGAACGTCCCGCCATAGCCAGCATGCAAGAGCCAGGGAAGGGCTCCCGTGAATTTCATCGCTGGGAGCATTTGCTCAGCTGCCAACGACAAATAGCCCCGTGCTGGAAAACGATGCTAATTAGTACACCATTAAAGGAAAAGGGGGGGGAAGCCCACCACCCACCACAAGATAGCCACGGATGGACCTGAAGTCCCACCCTGACAGCCGGCGTGGAGCACGGCCCACTAATGCAGCCCTAATTCACTTTGCTTGGCAGAGAGAGCAAGCTCACCATGCTGCTACGAGAGTCTCTGGGGAACGTGAACTGTCGCACCACCATGATCGCTCACATCTCGGCCGCGGCCGGCAGCTACGCGGAAACCCTGTCCACCCTCCAGATTGCCTCAAGGGTCTTAAGGATGAAGAAAAAGAAGACGAAGGTAAGGGGCTGGCAGGGGTACCGTGGGAGCCCTGCCCTGGGACCCAGTCCTAAGGCCAGTGTAGATCATGCTGCTCCCCGAGCGCAAGGCTTGTGCAAGTGTGGTTGTCACTGCATCCACCTTGGAGTGGGGAGGTGTCCCCACGGACTAAGGCCCTTTCCCTGTGGCTTCTGCTATCTCTGATTAACCAGCCTCAGCCCTGTCAGGAAGTGCATGGTGCACTTTACACAGTACAGATGGATTGCTACTTTTGGATGAAAAATGTTGGCGGGCTGGGACCATACGCACCTTTTCCCTGGCCTGCCTGCATCGCATTAGATGCAGAGAGCCTCCCCCAGTGGGTGGGCCACAGGGAGGTTTTTAACTCCTAGCTCACACTGCCCGGCTTTTCGCTGCACGCCCTGGGGTCACTTCCTACCTGGAAGGCTTGTCCTGTGAATTCAGTGGCTTCCGAGAGGCACTGAGTCTGCCAGCCAGCAGTGCACTTATCTCCTCTGGCCTTGGTAGTGTGGTTGTAGTTACCCAAATCCAGCTCTAAATGGTGATACTTGGGCCTCTTTTTTTCTTTTTCCTTCTTTTTTGTATACTTTTTTTCTGTTTTGGTACAGAACAGGGCTTTGCAGGCAGTGTTCTGTGGCATAGGAACAGCCCTGAGGAGGTCACGTGGGGCCTGCCCTGGTCAGCCCCTCTCCTGCATGACCTTTGCGGCCCCACTGAGTAAGGGGCCCTGTATACGGTGGCCCAACAGGGTGACTTCCAGTGGCCCATGCTCTTGCTTTGGGGGAGTACAGCCTGCAGGGCCACCACGCTGACTGTCTTCTCGCTCACAGTACACATCCAGCTCCTCTGGTGGAGAAAGCTCTTGCGAAGAAGGCAGAATGCGCAGGCCCACGCAGCTGAGACCCTTCCACACCCGGGCCACGGCGGAGCCCGACTTCCCCATCGCTCACCTGTCCAGCGACCCCGACTACTCCTCCAGCAGCGAGCAGTCCTGTGACACAGTCATCTACATCGGGCCCAACGGCACAGCCCTCTCAGACAAGGAGCTCACTGACAACGAGGGCCCCCCGGACTTTGTCCCCATTGTGCCAGCCCTGCAGAAGAGCAGGAGTGACAGCCAGCCTGCCGAGGCAGGAGAGTCCACGGCCAGCAAAGCAGAGCGGGACTGCTTGAAGTGCAACACGTTCGCTGAGCTGCAGGAGAGACTGGACTGCATTGACGGCAGTGAAGAGCCCAGTAAGTTCCCTTTCGAAGAGCTGCCTCTCCAGTTTGGGGCAGAACAGGCCAGCAGATGCCCCCTAAGCCAGGCAGCCGGGGCGCACCCACTGTCCGAGTCCGATAAGGAAGACAACGGTCTGGACGGCCAGCTGGCTGACCTGGACAGCTCGGAGCCCCTGGGCTCCAAGGCACAGCGGGGCTGCTCTCCAGGGCTTGCCACGGCCCGAAGCAGCAGCCCTGCCCCGGCCTCACCCCGGAGCATCCCAGGCAGCAGCAGCCAGCACAGTGCATCCCAGCTCATGCAGAGCCCCAGTCTCCAGAGCAGCCGCGAGAGCCTCAACTCCTGCGGCTTCGTGGAAGGCAAGCCAAGGCCCATGGGCTCCCCGCGGCTGGGCGTTGCCAGCCTGTCCAGGACCTCTGAGTACAAGCCCCCCAGCTCTCCTTCGCAGAGGTGCAAAGTCTACACCCAGAAGGGGGTCCTGCCATCCTCTACCCCTCTGCCGCCCTTGAGCAAGGACTCCGGCGTGGTCTCCAGTGAGTCCCTGCGGCAGCCTGAGGTCCGCACCCCACCGGTGGGAATGAGCCCCCAGGTCTTGAAGAAATCCATGTCTGCAGGGAGTGAGGGCTTTGCGGAGACGCCCGCGGAGGACGTGCTCCAGGCATCACCCTCGCCAGACTCCAGGAGCGAGATCCTGAGCACCACAATGGTGACTGTGCAGCAGCCCCTGGAGCTAAACGGTGAGGACGAGCTTGTGTTCACGCTGGTGGAGGAGCTGACCATCAGCGGGGTCCTGGACAGCGGCCGCCCCACCAGCATCATCAGCTTCAACAGCGACTGCTCCGTGCAGGCCCTGGCCTCGGGCTCCCGGCCCGTCAGCATCATCGGCAGCATCAGCGAGGACCTCGAGCGCTACTCCAGCATGGCGCCCGTCTCCGAGGTGAGCATCACGCAGTTCCTGCCTCTGCCGAAGCTGAGCCTGGAGGAGAAGGCCCGGGAGTCTGGCAGCAGGCGCTCCTCCATCAGCTCCTGGCTGAGCGAGATGAGCACGGGCAGTGACGGCGAGCAGTCCTGCCACAGTTTCATAGCCCAGACCTGTTTTGGGCACGGGGAGGCCATGGCAGATCCCCCAGCCTCGGAGTTTATGGGCAGCATCCAGAACACCACCACGGTGTGCAGAGAGAAGCCCAAGGCTGGCCCCGACAACCTGCTCATCCTGTCCGATGCGGCTGACGACCCTTTCAACAAGGCCACTCCCATCAAAGGCTGCAAGATATCGACCCTGGGCAAGGCCATGGTCACCATCTCCAACACAGCCAATCTGAGCAGTTGCGAGGGCTACATCCCCATGAAGACCAACATCACGCTATACCCCTGCATTGCCATGAGCCCCCGCAATGTCCAGGAGCCTGAGGCAACCACTGCTACCCCCAAAGGAGCCCCCAAAGCCACACAGTCCCAAGAAAGTAAGGAAGCTGGTACCAAGAAAGACATGAAATTTGAGGACCCTTGGCTAAAGCGGGAAGAAGAAGTGAAAAGTGAAAATGTGTGTCCCAGCAGGGAAGGGGCTCAGCGGGACACTGCCACAGGCCCCACAGAACCCGAGGCCAGAGCGGAGCAGGAAGCGGAGAAGAACCCCAGCCCAGGGGACAGGCTCAGCAGCAGCAGCGGGGAGGTGTCTGCCTCCCCCGTGACTGACAACTTCAGGAGGGTGGTAGATGGCTGTGAGATGGCACTGCCTGGCTTGGGCGCCCAGAGCCCAGGGCATTCTAACAAAAGCCTGAAGTCCAGCAGTCTCCCAAGGGCATTTCAGAAGGCCAGCAGGCACGAGGAGTCCGACAGCCTCTTCTACCACTGTGCAGCCGACTCCAGTGGCTTTGGTTCCCCGTCCTCCAAGGCAACGCTGGAGAGGAAGGTGGCTTCCCCTAAGCACTGTGTCCTGGCTCGGCCCAAAGGGACTCCACCTCTGCCCCCCATCCGCAAGTCCAGCTTGGACCAGAAGAACCGGGCCAGCCCCCAGCATAGTGCCAGCACCAGCAGTCCCTCGAACCAGCCAGCCACTTTCTTGGCCAGCTTCCCCGATGAGCCAGGCAACAAGACGAAAGACAGCAGCAGCAGCAGCAAGCTCTTCAGCGCCAAGCTAGAGCAGCTGGCCAGCAGGACCAACTCTCTTGGCAGGGCAACAGTCAGCCACTACGAGTGCCTGTCGCTAGAGAGGGCTGAGAGCCTGTCCTCCGTGAGTGCAAGGATGCACTTTGGCAAGGACAGCACCATGCCCCGTGCAGGACGGAGTCTGGGCCGCGGCGCCGGGGCCTCGCCACCCAGCTGTGCTGCCACCCCGTCCACAGGGGCCTCACCCAAGGCCAGCCAGTCCAAGATCTCAGCCGTCAGCAAGCTACTCCTGGCCAGCCCCAAGGCACGCAGCCTGTCCACCTCCACCACCAAGACCCTCAGCTTCTCCACCAAGTCTCTGCCGCAGTCAGTGGGCCAGAGCTCCAACCTGCCGCCCAGCGGGAAGCACATGTCCTGGTCCACCCAGTCACTCAGCAGGAACCGCAGCTCGGGCCTGGGTTCCAAGCTGCCGCTACGTGCGGTCAACGGGCGCATCTCAGAGCTGCTGCAGGGCACCGTGGGTGTACAGGGCTCACAGGCCGAGGAGCGCGGGGAGAACCGGCCAGCAGCTACCACGCACCTGCTGCCCTCACCCTACAGCAAGATCACCCCGCCCAGGAGGCCACACAAATGCAGCAGCGGCCACGGCAGTGACAACAGCAGCGTGCTGAGTGGGGAGCTGCCGCCAGCCATGGGCAAGACAGCCCTGTTCTACCACAGCGGCGGCAGCAGTGGTTACGAGAGCATGATGCGGGACAGCGAGGCCACGGGCAGCGCATCCTCGGCGCAGGACTCCATGAGCGAGAACAGCAGCTCCGTGGGCGGAAGGTGCCGGAGCCTCAAAACCCCAAAGAAAAGGTCCAGTTCAGGTAGGTGTGGGTGCTGCCAGGAGGAGACACCTGTCTGGGCGTGTATGAGGGAGTGTGAGTGTCCAGCCTCAGGAGCAGTCAGACCTGGTCTGGCTTTCTCAGTAGCCTGCCGCGCTGCAGGCTATGGCTAGGAACACAACTGCCAGGTCAGCGGGGTGGGTCCTGGCATGGCCAGGAGCTGGCTGTAGGGATGGAGGAAGCCAAGCTCCTCCTCACTGGTCCTGTTTCCTCCATGCCCAAGCAGTGGCTGTACCTGCACGGGGACCAAAGCTGCTAGCATGAAAAGCCAGGGCACCAATCCGCCTGGCCTGGTGGCTGCAGAAGCCCAGATGTGTGGGTGGTGGCCTCTAAGCCCCTGAGTGCTTTGCTCAAAGACAGCGTGTTCACATTATACCATGAAAGTGCGATGGGTGACGCTGTCCTTGCACCACATGCTGGCAGGCAGCCTGCCTGTGCGCCAGCTGTAGGCCTAGGAGGCCGCAGCAAGGACCCACCGTGGCGGCTGGCCTGCTTTTAGACGAGATGCTTTGTCATCTCCCGCACGTGCTGCCAACGCAGAGTGCTCCCGTGGAACTCGTGTAGAGTACCCCCTGCTTGTTTTGGTGGGAGCTTGAGGGGGTACGTGGCTGGAGGATGATGGGAAAGGAAAAGAGGACTGAGGTGCCCATGGGCTAGGTGAGGCCCAGAATAAAAGCAGAGGAGGAGGCCAGAGACAGAGGCAAAAGGCACCAAAACAATGCAAGCTACTTGAGGATTTTGTGCGGAATCGTTTCTGATCTTAAATAGCTTCTAAATAACTTGTCGCCCGTTGCTTCTGGACTTTTTGGCTAAGATCAGTGTAAACAAACTGTCTCGGCTCCTTCAGCCCAAGCATGTTTGTTTGTTTGTTTGTTTTTTGTTTTTAATGAATCAGCATCTTCATCAAGCCCCACGTGTGCTTCTCTGCCTCGGCTGAAGGCAGGGTGATGAGGTCCTGTCTTCCTCTAGACTTCCACTGTGGTCAAGGCTCACCCAGAGTGCTCAGAAACCCCCGCTCCCTGAGAACAGGGCCACCAGTACATTTGAGATTGAAACCTGGGGTGATGCTCAGGAGTGGGGCCTCCCCACGGCACCCTCCCAGCAATCTCTGCAGCACCTGCCATACTGGGGGTTTCGGTGGATTATGGGGCCGCTCTTCCCTGTTTCCTACCAATCCTGCACATGAGCGCTGCAGTGTTCTGGCCCATGATCAGTGCACGTCATAAACCATTCATCTTTCTCAACTCAAGGAAATTGACCTTGAGTTGAGACACTCCAGCTATGCATTTTACATCCTGGGTGTCATGCTGTAGACAGCCCCATCTACCTACCCCATCGCAGGTCCCAAACGTGGCAGCAGGCTGGGGAGCAGAAGCTCACACAGGACAAGAGTGACAGGCTTCTTGGTATCTCCTAACCACTGCTGTGTCCTGTGGTCAGGGCCAAGAGCTTGGGAATGTGATATTAGTCATTACAAGTTATTTCAAAGCTTATTCAGCCAGTCTTTGTGGGAAAAAGAAATATCTCCTGGCTTTCCTAGAATTTGCCTGGTGGCCCTGTTCTTACAGCCTGCTGGTGAAAATGACATTTGTTGTGTGGTCACATGTTTTTGTGTTACAAAGAAATCACAGCGCCTACTTTAGCACTTTTAATCTACCAATCTCTTTTGTTCTTTACTAGCTTTTACTCTCCTTTTAAGGCTTTCATGTATTGGTTTGGCTACTAGAATGAATACAGAAGAAGAAAAGGAAAATATATACAGTAATTCTCAGATAGTGGGCAGCAGGCTCGGCCTGTGTCCTTGCTCAGGGGTAAGTGTTCCTGACTGTGGTCCTCTAGTGCCTCCTTGGCAGTAGGGCTATCAGAGGAAAATGATGTGAGATAAAAATGCCAGGCCAGGTGCTAGAGAGGGATTTAGGAGGGAGCGTTGAGAGCTTCAGATCTTCCAGATCAGCCGCAGCAGACCCAAGGCTCTGTGATGGATATCACGGGGAAGAAGAGCTCGTTTCAGGTTAGGTGACCTTGTCTCACTTATTTATGATTATTATTAAGAGAAATGCTGGCTGTCAGAGGTGATCAGCATAAATCAAAAGCAACCTCTTTAAGAGAAGGCATAAAACTCTTCATAGGAAATTCTGAACTAGTTGGCTGGAATTCACAATGATGAGATGCTTGGATCTGTGGGGAGACGGTCAGTTATCTTTTATCTGAGACAGCTTTTTAATTTGGAAATTGTTAAAGCTTTGGTTATTGCCTTAGCAAAAAGGAACTAGGATTACATTTCTGGGAAAATAGCCATGTGCTTCCTGATTCCTTTGTGATGTGTATAGCTGTAGAAGCCATCAAATGTTAGCATGTTGCATTTTTCTACCCCCTTCCTAGAGTCCCACACTGGTAGAGGAGAAGCTGTGCAGACTTGACCTTGTTCCATTGGCTGTGCCATTGTACAATGAGAAGACTAGGCCAGGAGGCACGAGCCTTGGGATCTCAGGCTGTGTGGCCTTCAGGGAATAACTAGCCTCTCTGGACTTCACTTTTCTCGTGTAAAGTAAAATGAAGGGTCTGGTAGTTAATGGCCATTGCCTGTCTTGTCCAACTGTATGAGACTTTATAAGTTGTTGTGGTTTGTGTCTGGCTGTCCCTCTAAAGCCTCATGTAGTCATGGTGCAGCTTCCAGAGTTTATGGTTGATTCATGGTCCAATACTGGGATTATGGGTATGAGTGCTGCTGGCATATGGTGTGAGTGCTACTCCTGCCTTGGGGTAGATAGCCTGGATGCCGTGCAAGGTAGGGAGAGAGGCTTGCCTCAGTGCTACTGCTGCTCTGCCTTTTTTTCTTGCTGTTTTCAGCCGCCATGAGCTGCTGCCCTTTGCCTTGTGCCACTCTGCCTTACGGCCAGCTAAGTATGGACTGAAACCTCCACAAACTGTGATCTAAATAAACCTTTCTTTCTTTGATTCTGAGTGTTAGGTTTTTTTGTCCCAGCAATGAGAGAAAAGTAATTGAGACACAAGTAATGCAAAAAAAAAAAAAATATATATATATATATATATATATATATTATGATGTGACATCCTTTCTGTAAGACAATCCATTGTCAGTAGGCCTTATTCTCTGTTGTCAGTTCCACAGTTGCTATAACAAACTACCTGAGATAACCAATTTAAAAGGAAAAAGGTTGTTTTGACTGAGAGTTGCAGAGGTTCCAGCCCATGGTGGGCTGGTGTTGCTGCTACATCGGGGCCTGTGTTGAGGCAGTCCATCATGGCAGGAAGCCCTGCCCACCTCATGGATGCCGGGTGACAGAAAGAAGTGGATTCCCACTGTCCTCTTTAAGAGCAGCTCCAGTGGCCCAGGACCCAGGTCCCACCTCTGAAAGGCTTCTCCTAGGGCCCCAATCTGGGGACCAGGCCTGTCACACACTGCTCAGGCTTCTTATGCATCTCAGCACTGGTGATGGAGGGAGTGCAGGTGCTTTGGGGAAGGGCCACCACATAAAAGACAGGGCAGTGGTCAGATGTTCTGAATTAATCAGAGAGAAAGGGTGCGGCAGAGAACATAAGGCCGGAGCGCACTGGGAAGACACACGGGGAGCCTCTGGACAGGCAGGATGCTGCAAGTTGGAGCAACCAGAAACTTGGGGATTAGGGCAGGTGTTGAAGGATGTACGCATCTGCAGAAGCAGGAGGGACAGAGGGCACTGGAGCCCTCGGTGGCGATGGAGCCCAAGCTTGGGGTGGCAAGTGTAAGGAGAACCCACAGAGTGTGGCCTAGGTAGAGTTGTTCCTTACCATCTGGGAACTGCCTGTATAGGAGTGCACAGCATCCCGTAGTGTCCTACACAGCCGTCAGAGTACAGGACACACTGTTGAAGCTGCCAGTGTCATTAGAAGCTCTCAGTCCAGGGTAATGCGTTAGAGACATTTTCAGTCGCTTTCATCAGTGGATTTTCATTGTTCTCTCCATGCTGCCCAGCCTGCCCCCTGTGCTCAGTGATGTGAAATTATCTGAGGCTGGCAGCTATGGATTACAACGATGACAACTAGCCTGGGCAGAGAGTGGCATCTTCCCTGGTTGGGACACATGTGAATTGCTCCGAGGATGTAATCTGTGATGTGTAGTGCACGCATGGTCTCGGCCAAGACCCCAGCTCTGACACTGCCACTTCCCTCTGAGTCCTGCACTGCTTATTACATAAGCTGTCCCCAGGCCCCCTTCTTCTTCCTCTGGGTCCTCGAATTCCACCCCAAC
The DNA here is from genome assembly GCA_004027025.1 of Myocastor coypus. Taxonomy (NCBI): domain Eukaryota; kingdom Metazoa; phylum Chordata; class Mammalia; order Rodentia; family Myocastoridae; genus Myocastor; species Myocastor coypus. The sequence continues at coordinate 66,298 of PVJA010004012.1, read as the reverse complement.
CTCAGTGGGTCACCCTACTGGCTTCTGCCTCTTGCTCTCTCTGGGGCTGGACAAGGAAGTCTGAAAGTAGATGAGCGTCTTAGTCTGACTGAAGTTCATCCCCTCAGCGAGGCGGCTGTGGCTACATCCATTGAACTCAGAACAGAGGGAAGGTCTATCCAAAGTTACACCACTCCAGGAAAGCAGGGTGGCCCCGAGACACACCCAGGCCTTGAATTGTCTGGACATGAGCTTCCTGCCTGCTCGGTACCCAGCACAGAGCACAGGCTGGCTACTGGCGGATACCGTTGATACGTGGTTAATTGTTTGGCAGTGCTGTCCTAAAAGCTGGTTCATACTTATTTTTCATGTTTTATCATATCTTGACTTGCTGGTTGGTAATAATGGCTTGAGATGTTAAGTCTAGTGTCCTGTTTTGTCATTCTAAGCACCAAAGACCCACCTTCCTTTCTGATGTTGCATAGACCTTTCTGACCAAAGGTCCGTCTTGTGGGGGTGATTTCTGCCTGTGGTTCCCAGAACTGGGTCCAAGTCCAGTACACAGTACTGGGCTGCTGTCACTGATTGCTCTCAGCAAGGCCAGGAGCACAGCACTGGTTCATTTGGTTCTCAGGTGCACACCCTGCTTTGGTTTTCCTGAGTACCAGAAACACATCAGCCAAGGAATTCAATGGAAACTGGAGGAAGCCCACCGTGCTGCTGGCAGCTTTGAGGTTTCCAGGATGTTCCTAAGAAAATCAAGGAGATGAGAAGGGGTTCAGAATGAAAGAAACGTTTTGAACATAGAGTGGGGGTGGGGCATGATTTGCTTCCTGAGACACAAAGGAAGCTCCTGAGAATAGGTCCTGGGGGGCAGAGGAGGTGCAGGTGTGGTCCTGGGTGCAGGGCTGGGAGGAAGTCCAGACTCTGCCTAGAGGAAGCAGGGACCCCCAGGGTAGGGCACTTGCCTTTTTCTCCTCTTTGCACTGGGGATAGTGGATGTGTCAGTTAAGCATTAGGAAAAGCAGTACAGTCGCCAGGGAGAGGTGGAACGACGCCTTGTGTGTCAGTACAGTCGCACACATTTGCTCATCTTCCTAGTCAGCTTCTCCCAGCATGCCTGATGTCTGTGGATCTCTCCCTCCACATCAGAGACATTTCAGCCAGGCCATCAGTGGCACAGCTAGGCACGGTGACCCAGGGAACTGTCTGTTGCATATGCTTCGGCAGAAGGGAGGGCCGTGTAGCTCAGCCTCCGCCAAGAAGGCTCTACCCGGAGGTGTCCTTCAAGTCACACTGGTCACTTTCATGGGCTTCAGGGGATCCACTGTGTGTGACAAAATGATGCTGGCACTGAGGGGCTGGTGTTTTGCATCTGGACTTGCTGAGCTGAGCAGCAGGGTGTGGTGCAGGGGAAGAAGCCCCGACCCCCTGGTTTCTGAAGGAGGCTGCTTCCCAGGGCAATCCCACGTCCAGCAGGTGGGGCTGCAGGACTCCTGGCTGCCGGCACGCAGCCCCACAGGGTCTCCACAGTGTGCTACAAGGCTGCACCTGCGCCCTGCTTGCAAGTGGAAACGACAGAACACGTGGAAAACCCAAGTGAGTTTTGATCTTCTTTTCATGGTGCTGGACCTTTTGCACTGAGTTACATCCCCAGCCCACCTTTAATTTTTAATTTTAAGGTCTTGCTGAGTAGTTCCTTAACTTGTAATCTTCTTGTCTCAGCCTCCCAGAGTGCTAGCACAACAGGCATTCGTGATCAAGCCTAAGCAATCTTGTCATATGGGGAGCAGACCAGACTCTGTGGGCTGTCGTCTCTGCAGGATGGCATAGCATGCTGTTACCGTTGTCTCCTATGCCTTTTCAAGCAATGGGAGGGCACCAGCGAGGCCTCCAAAGTTTCCTTTAGGAAATGGCTGAAAGCCATTCCTCTAGCCTGACCACACCCCTCTGCCTGGTCCTCAGCTGTCTGCAGCATGGCTCCTGTGAGACTCTGCCTGGGCAGGAGACGGGAGAGAGGGAAAGGCTGCAGGTACGGAACGTCACTTCCTTCATGAAATTGAGGGGTGGCTGACCAGATCCAAACTTCCCCACACCTGTGTCCCCTGCTCGTTAATGTGTGAGAGAACCACAGTCAGAATAGCTCCAGGTTCCCCTCCCCCAGCTTGTGGATGTGGCCAGGGAGTCCAGAAGGTGACCAGGTAGCATTTGAGGGAGGTGGTGGCCTCCAAGACACTTCTGTCAGGTGTTGTGGCCTAGAGAAAGGGTGCTCTCTGCTCTCTTGGCCTTTTCCTTCTCTGTCTCTCAGTGATCTCCCTAGTGAGTATCTGTTCCATAGAAGGGGGCCTTGTCCCAGACGCTCCCACCTGATGCTGAACCATCACCACAGCCACACTCCAAGATGTCCCCAATGATGTCTTCCTTGTAGTATCTGCACCCCCGTGTGGGCCCCTCCCACCATGCACCACCACTAGACGCTGTGACCGGTAGATAAAGCAGAGGTGGCAGTGTGTCTCTTTCAAGGTTAGGTTATAGTGACCACAGCTTCCATCCCAAGTACTCTCACTCACCCTCAGGTCCTAACGTGTGGAAGGTGGCATCTGTTTCTTCAGTGGCCTTGTGGGGAGGCCCAGGTGGCAAAGAATCAAAGCCTCCTGCCAGCAGTCACATGAGTGAGCCAAGAAGAAAGAGGGCCCCACCCCAGCCACGCCTGCAGACAAGTTGAGGCCATACACCCAGCTCAGTTGCTCCCAGACTCCAGACCACAGGAATGTATGGGCTAAGCGGTTTTAGCTGCTAGGATTGGAGACCTTTTGCTACACAGCATTAGAGGACTAATACACCATTCCATCCATGGTTGGCCTCAGTTCTGGCTCTGTTTCTCAGACAGGCAGTCATCCTACAAGTGCCTAAGCCTGTCAGGGGCTATCCAGCTCTGCACAGATACTGAGATTCCACACACTTCAGAAGTGAGTTTGTGATAGAATGTCTTGCCAGTTACCCTCTCTGCACTCTGAGAACATTTAAGAAACCCAGAGAAGAGAGGATGACAGGAGCCGCTTCTGAAGTGATAGCAGCCTAGGAGACGAGGAGAGCCTGGATCACCGTGTTTTTGCCTTTTCTTTTCCTGACCACTCACAGCTCATTCCTCCCCTTCTGCCGCCCCACACACTGCTCATCCCTACTGAGGCTTCTGCAGCTGCTCCTCTGCCAGGGCCACAGAGGCTGGAGCTGAGGCACAGAAGCGCAGTGGCTGGACTTGTCAACCAGCTAGACATGGTTCTTGCACAAGAGCATTATCTGGTTCATTCCCGTTGGAAAAGTGTGGTCGGGCTCTAGAAAGGGGCATCTGGTGTGAAGTCAGGGGAGCTTGGAGAGCAGGGGCAGGGAGCTTAGTAGGGAGAACGAGCTCTGTACAGGGGACCTCAGCATCTCCGGGTGGGCAGCTACTCACAGCCAGCCCCCTGTGCCTCAAGACCACAGTGGTGGCTCTTTGTGTCCCCATTTCCCTGGGACACAGAAGTGCTGAGGAAGTGGCCCTGGATTATGCTTCCTCATTCTGTGTCAAAGAATTCTGGCCCTGTCCTCGGTCCTGGTGCCTTCCTCTAAGCTTCCTTCATAGTCCTGGGCACTCTCAGGGTGGGAGAGAACAGTCCCTCTCTTCCTAGAAGGGCCCTGAGGCTCTGTGAGTCACTCTGGCTATGCACTCAGGAGGGAGAACCTGGTGGGCTCGTTGCCGGGGAAGGTGGGAAGGGAGGATGGAGACCGAGGACTGCACTGCTGGCTTCTGGATCTTCCCCCCCTGTTGACGAGAGCACATGGAGCAGCACCCTCAGCTCCAGGGCTCCACGGATACAGCCAGAGGTCCAGGGCCTTCAAAAAAAAACCGCAGGGCACTGTAGGCTTCAGTGGATCTGGGTTGTTTTATTGCAAACTCTCTCATCTCTCATTTAAAAAAAAATAACACATATACACCTATTGTCTGTATTACCAGGCTTCAGTGTGAAATTTCCATATATGCCTGTGACGTGCACTGTCAAATCCAGCCTCCTTTTTCCACACTCTCCCTCCCAGGCCACAGACAGCACTATTCCACTTTCAGGAACACTGCGTTAGTTTCCACAGATGTGAGAAACATGTGGTGTCTGTCTCTCTGTGCCTTCTTCTTGCGTCACTTCACCTGATGTCCTTCAGCTCCATCCAGTTTGCTGCAAGTGACAGGAGCTCCCAGAATTTCCTTCCAGCCAAATAAGAACCCTTGTGTGTCTGTGCCCCGCTTTGCTTACCCAGCCATCTAGTGACAAACACCTGGATGGGCTCCCTCGGGGCCATTGCCCCTGGTGCTGCCATGAGCGTGGGCTGCGAGGTGTCTCTGGTTGGCTCATTTCATGCCCACCACCCAGGACAGGTGCATCAGCTGGTGGATCTGTTTCTGGTGTTCTGAACACCATGCCTTCTCTCCTCTCTGGTAGCTGTACAGATTTACATTCCCGCCAGCCGGGGATGAGAACCCCGCCCAACAGCGTTTCTTTTTCTTTTTTTTTTTTTTTTTTTTTTTTTTTTTTTAGTAATAACCCTTCTAACTAAGGTGAGACAATATCTCATTATTGTTCTGATTCACACATCCTTGATGACTAGTGATATGGATATGGTGTATACTTCTCCCTTTTTTTTTTTTTTTTGGCCATTTAGAGTTTTTCTTTTGAAAAGTGTCTATTCAGATCATTTGCCCATTTTTAACTGATTTGCTTGGTTTTTACTTTTTAATTCTTTGTACATTCTTGGTATTTCTCTTCTGTCCAATGAATCACTGGCACAACTTTTCTCATTACCCTGTTGTTTGCTGTACAGTTTGATGTTACCTCATGTGTCAAATGTTGCTTTCTAGTCCTGTATATTTGGGGCCTTACCCCAAAATTCACTGACTGCCAATATCTTGAAGTGTTTCTCCTATTTTCTTCTCACATCATGGTTTTAAATCCTGCAATTAGATCTTTATTCCATTTTTAATTGATTTTTTTAGATGATGAGAGTAGGGGTCAAGTCTCAGTTCTCTGCATGTGGATTTCCAGTCTTCCTGACACCACTTGGTGAAGAGGCCATCCTTTTTCCAATATGCATTTTGGTGTTGTTGTTTTGGTTCTGATTTATGTGTTCATGTGGATATGGGGGAGTGTGGGTAATTAGGACCTTCACAGTGAATTATATCACAGCCTTTTTATTATTTTAGCTTATTTTACACCTTAGGAAAGAGGTCCCCTAAGTTGCAAGGTTGAGCTCAAACTTGGATCCTCCTGCCTCAGCTTCCATGAGTGCAAACATCATAGTAGTACACCACCATTGGGCTTCTCCAATATATGCTTTAAATTTCTTTGTGTATAATCATTTGACTACAGATATTGGTTTTATTTGTAGGGTCACACTACCAAGCTCTGTAGTTTGTCTTGAAGTTAGGTATTGTGATGCCATTGTCTCTGTTCTTTTTATTCAAGATTTCTTTGACTACTCAGAGATATTTATGTTTCACATGAAATTTAAGATTGTTATTCTAGTTCTATGGAGAATATCATTGGTGTTTTGATGGGGACTGCATTGAATCTGTGGATAGTGTTAGTATGCACATTTTAATACTATTCTTCCCATCTATGAACAGGGAAGGTGCTATCAAAATTTTTGTGTGTGTCATCTCCTGTTTCCTTCATCAATATTTTATAAATTTCATTGTTTGCACTTGTAATTTAATAGTCCAATCCAGCTTTGGATGAGGTTTTTCAACTGTTCCACATTCAGCAAAGGCCTTAGGCGAATTCCACCTTCTTTGTACAACCTTAGAGAGGAACTGTGTACCAGTTCAGAGTGACAGGAGATTAGGTTTCTTTCAGCTTCTGGGTAAACCTGCTGGAATTCCACCAGCTTTCCCAACCACCCTTCCTCCCAGGAGAAGGCAACCTCCAAAATTCTAGTCCCCTCTCAAGAATGCCCTACATGATGGCGTTGCCTTAGGCAGACACAGTCTTCCCTTCCAGAGAATCAGTCTAGAAGTTCCCAAACCTGCGTGAAGAAAGGAAGCAGGAGAAGCAAAAGAAACACCGTAGTTTCCCAAAGCAAGAAGCAAGTTCTGCTTCAGAAATCAGTGAAGTTATCAGGCCTATGCTTAGAAGGCCCAGCCATGATTTGCTTACTAGACAAGAAAACGTCTAGTAAGCTTGAGTGACTCAGTGGGTCCTTTGCATCACAGTGACCACATTTCTGAGGTAAAAAGCTTAAAAAGGAGGAAAGGTTTATTTTAGCTCATGGCTTCAGGCATTTCACTCCATGCTCACCTGAGCCTTTCACTTGGGGAACGTGAGGAAGCAGAACATTATGGCAGGAGTGTGAGAGAACAAAGATGTTTCCTCCTTGTCAGGCAGGGGAGAGAGAGAGGAAAGGCCTAGATTCCCAATATCCCCTTCAAGGCCACACCCCTTCAGAGCCACACCCCCATGACCTCATTTCCTCTCACCATGCTCCCCCTTATAAGGATTCCAATAGCCCCTCCCCTTCTTCACTTTATTTTAGATGGGCAGTGGTTTTTATGCAACAAGGAAATACTGAGACCTCCTTGGGCAAACTATTTTCATTCTTTGTACTTTAATTTTCTCTTCTGTGAGAATTAAATGAGTTACTGTGTATGTATTGGGATTATGTTTCTGACAGAAGACCTCCTAATGGGGCTGAAAAGATAGCTCAGCAGTCTAGTGGTGACACATACCTGTAATCCCAGTGATGGGGAGGCTGACAGGAGGATCACTATGAGTCTGAACTGCATAGGAAGCCCCTGAACCCAATGAATGAGTGAGTGAATGAATGAATGAATGAATGATTAAATGAATGATTAAAAAGAAAACCTGCTAATGCAATATAGGGATTTATTCTCATTTAAGTCTCCTGGGCATTAGGAATCTTGGCTCTCTGGTTTTTTGTCCCTGTTTACAATCATCTTATGGACCCCGCTGTCAGGCTCAATTTTACCCAGACAAAAGAGGAAAGAAGGAAATGACGGACCCTTTAAAAACACTTTCAGGTAGTCATGCGTAGGTCTTCTGCTGATGCCCCAAATGGACCACGCAAGGGCGTGATCTCCACTGTCGCTAGACCTGTGCCTGCTAACACGAGAGTCCCCTACTGAGAGAGGAAGAAAAGGACAGGGGTCTAGGCCCTAGCTCAGTGGCAGACTGCCTGCCTAGTGGGCTCAAGGTCCTGGGTTTGAGCCTCAGCACAGAGGATAAAGAAAGAGAAAAAAGAGGGAAAAAGAAAGACGGACATGGGGTGGGGGTGGCAGTCTTCGTGTCACAGTGCCTACAGCTTGCTGGATGTCACTTGGGGAGTAGTCAGGGCTTACTGTAATGCTGCTGGTATAAGCGCACTCCCGTAACCACAGTGCCAACACCTGGCCTTTCTGCCTCAGTAGATCTTTAATTTCACAGCAGCGCAGGGGGTGTACAATTCTCTGCCAGGCGCTGTGGGGCGTCCCCAGAACCCCAGGCTGGCTCCAAAGGGAGAGGCAGGGACGGTGCTGAGCTTCCGAGGGTGAAGCCCAGGGAGTGAGTGCTAAGGCAGGCGAAGTGAAGTCGGAGCGCTGCGCACGCAGTTCTGCCGCTGGTCAGCTGGTCACGGGTGCCCGGCAGGATCCTGTGTCTTGCACAAAAAACAAAAACAAAACCTGAAAACATTGACAGAAAAAGATCAGCGGTGGGCTTCCCGCCTTCCTCAGGTTCTCAGAGACGGAGGCTCATCCCAGCGTTGTCCCTCGATACCGCCTCCCCTGTGCGAAAGCCCACGGCCACCACCGGGGTCCGCTGGGTGGACGGCCCCCTACGCAGCACCCAGAGGGGCCTCGGGGAGCCTTTCGAGATTAAAGTCTATGAAATTGACGACGTGGAGCGCCTGCAGCGGCGGCGCGGGGGCACCAACAAGGTGAGGCTGCGTCCGCCTCACGCGTGGCGGTCCCCCCCCAACCCGCCCCCCCGCTCATCCTCATGAAAGAGGACCTGGCCCAGGTGGGGTGGCGGGTGGCGGTGGGCCCCGTGGGCAAAGCGGGCGCTGGACAGAGGCTTTGGAGAGAGCCCCGCTTCCGGTCCTGAAGTCCTAAAGGCTCACGTGCCAGGGGGCTCCATGGTTTAGGGTGCTTGTTGGCCCTTTCCGTTGAGGTTTCTTCCCCAGCGTACACCGCGTTTAGTCCACTGCACGACCTTCCTGCCTTCTGAAGGGAGGAGACAGCTGCCACTGTCCCCCGGGTGTCTATCTGCAGCATCAGGCACCCGGCCAAGATCACCCCAGTCCCCCCACTGCTCCCCGCGACCAGCTCCTTTTGTCCACCCGTGCTGGAAGGTCCTCTGTCTTCTTTCTGGCCACCACCACTATCTCGCTCACTGTCCCTGTGCAGGAGGTCATGTGCTTCAATGCAAAGCTGAAGATTCTGGAACATCGGCAGCAGAGAATCGCCGAGGTTCGAGCCAAGTATGAGTGGCTGATGAAGGAGCTGGAGGCCACGAAACAGCACCTGATGCTGGACCCCAACAAGTGGCTCCGCGAATGTAAGGCCCGGGACCTCTCTGGGGGACACTGCACAGACTGCACCTGGGGGCATGCCCTGGGATGCCAGGGAGCCAGCCCGCTTTCCCCAGGAGGCAGGCAGGCCTGGCAGGGAGATGAGGAGCGGGCACTGCACCTGCGAGATCCTTCTGATGTATCTCAGTCCCAAACACCTGAGGACGAGATGCTCCTGCCCTGCCCTGCATGTGGCAATAGATGACCCACACATGAGGCCGAGTTAGAAATCTCCAGGGCCACAGGGTCACACTGCTCATCTCCCCTGGAATAGAGGAGAATTTATAGAGCAACAGGAGGAACAGCCCTGGTGTTATTTCCGTAGTAAGTTGAGGGTGACAGTAACCACCTGATAACAATTCAGGACAATTTTGTTCTCTCTGAGGGCAGATTTGATCATCCTTTATTTATTTGTTCCTAACCATTCCATCTGTACCAAATAAAACTTAAGTCTGGTTCCAGTTATTAAACTGATATGGAAACCAAAACTGGAAGATTTAGTCTGTGCCATAAAATACATTTGTGTCATTAAGAGTCCTTTCCCTCTCTGTCTCATCTATCTCCTCCTCCAGCCACCTGCGACCCCTCTTACAACACATGTCCCCTGAATGTCACCCTCTCCTCATGTGTACCTTCTGGGGGAGCCCATTGGTGGAGTCTGGAGGCTTAGATTTATGTCCTGAAATAGATGGGAGGGCTGGGGGGGTTGTTTGTTTTTTAAAAAAGACTGGGTGAAATCTGGGTGTGGCAGTGCATGCCTGTAACCCCAGCACTCTGGCAGGCAGAGACAGGAGGATGGCAGGGTGGAAAGATGGAGCCCAGCCTGAGCAACTTAGCAAAGACCTGTCTTTAAAGAAGGAGTGGGGAGGTAACTTAGTGTGAAGGCCCTGGATTCAATTTTCTTTTTCTTAAATGAGTAAAATGACATCCGGAGAAGCAGAGAGTGTCAGGACTTGTCATCCCCCAGCCACATGCAACAGTTGGTCTTCCAGCACTTTCTTTTCCACATAAAAAGAAGTAATAACATCTCTCTCAGGTACCCCCTTGGGTCATTCTGACTGTAGCCCCCTACAAGGTCTGTTACAGATTTGCCTTGCAGCCCTACAATTATCCCTGCAGCCCTACAGATCTGTTTGGGGCCCTGGTTTTCCTATGTGCAGTGCTAGCAGTGTGACCTTAGGTAAGATGCTCTAGCCCTCTCTGAATCTTGATTTCATTAATTACAAAATGGGAACAAAACACAGCTGCTTATGTCGCTATGTTACCGCAGTGTTGGTTGGGCACTCAGGATCCTGCATGGCCTGGTAGTGACAGCACAACATCTGGTAGTAATTATCCACTAAGTGTGTGTTCTCTGCAGGGGACACTTCCTCAGGCCCACATCACTGATGCACTGGCGGGTCCTCCATTAGGGATCTGGACAAAGCATGAATTCTACCCCACAGAGGATTTCCAGGCATGGCACTGAGGGGCTCACAGGGCTGGAACATGGACTCTAGCTAGTGTCTGACCGAGGAATATGCACAGAGCCTGTGTTTACTTTCCTACCACTTGGGGACACCCGCTTCCTTCCGTCGTGATTCCCTGGGGACTTTAGGATCTCAGGGAATCCCTTTAGGCAGGCTTTTCGTTTTTAGCTTTTTCATTAAAATTTGATTTTTGAAGAGCTGTTTATGCCCAAGGGGAGGAGCTGGAGAATTAGCTCCATCTTACAAAGTCACCTTTATTTCCCTGCGAGGAGAGCAAGCGTAGACGTCTGGACACACACGTGAGGTGCTCCCAGGGAGCACCACTTCCTACTCCCCTCTGTCCGTGTCAAGAATCAGCACAGCTTGATGCTGAGAAAAAGAATATACAGGAAGTCATGGGAAAGGGGAAATACAGATTGTTTTTTTCAGATGAATTGAAAACAATAATGGATTAAAAGAAAATAACCCATGCGGCTCACGCTGACTCTCCCCCTGGGGGACACAGGCAGGGGACTGGCACAGAGACTGATGTGCTCGAATCCATTTTGCCTTTTATGTTTTAATTCTGCTGCGCCTGTCAAGGCAGTCCAGAGATGCTACCTGCTGTGGTTACAGCATAGTGGGGTTTGTTTCTTAATTATTACACTGCTATTTGGTGAGCCCTAGTCCTTATTAATTTAATAGTGTGGCCTTAAAGTGAGGAACCCCACTGTCCAGAGCTTGGGAAGTTCCTCTGTGAAGAAGCCTCCTTCCATCGCTCCTGGGAGTTGCTCTTGCATGTCCATTTCCAAGCCAGGTCCATGGTCCTAATCTCTGTTTGATTCTTATAAGCAGCTCAACGTGGCTAGCTCAGACAGGCTAGGAAATGTTCTGTTCACCTGTAACAAGGGACAGATGGTACAGCAGAAGAGAGGTCGTGGAGCAACAGGAGTCACATGCCAATCTCCTGCCTTGAACATCAGGGCCATCTCTGTTGCCCCCGACTGCCATCCCATGCTGTCCTTCCCAAATAGGACCAGTGACCTAGGAGCCCCCCTTCTTCCCAGTCATCCTGGGATAAAGTAGGGGACCTGGGAGGGGCTGATCGCAAATACCTATTCCTTAGGGACTGGAGGATGTGACTGCATCGTACAACTTCCTGGTCAAGAAGTAGAATGGTATGGTAGTCTTATAAAGATCCTGGGGTGGAGGTGGCTTGGGGTGGAAGCTGCTAGGATGTCTCCTTAGTCCCCAGAATAGTGTCCACAAAATATTAAGGATCTGAAAACTGGTAACCAGGGTTCCCTTGTACTTCCCCAGGGGCCGAGGCCAGGTCAGAAGGAAGGCACCCCAAGGCCTGAGGCAGGCCCGGGAGCAGGTAGGCTCTGGGCACCCCAGGCAGGTATGGTCCTGAAGTGCCTTTTCCTCTCTTGCAGTTGACTTGGAGCAGGTTTTGGAGCTGGATTCCCTGGAGTACCTGGAGGCACTTGAGTGCGTGACAGAGCGCCTGGAGAGCCGCGTCAACTTCTGCAAGGCACACCTCATGATGGTCACCTGCTTCGACATCACCTCCAGGCGCCGATAAGGAGAGGTGGCCCCGCCAGTGGCCCCTCAGCACCCTCCCTGGGCCTTCTGTGCTGGCAGCACCCAAAGACCATAGACTGAGGATGAAGGTTGGCGGCAAGTCTGCAGTGAGCGTGAGCGGAAGATGGCTTTTGCTTTGTGTTCTGTAGGGAAGGGGAGAACACCAAATAACGTGGAAGGAGAAAGTGACGGGAAGCCCAAGGGACGTCAGAGCCCTGGGAGACTGAAGAAGCACTTTGAGGAACTCTGAAGAACTCGTTTGTACATAAAACTGCTAGCAAAGGGACCTCGCTCTTGTCTTGCTTTGGTGAGAAAGGGGGAGGGTGGACGCAGCACTGCTGACCATGGCAAAAACAAAACGGCGGCGACGACATGACCCTGAATGACAGATCAAGTGCCTTGCAAATCTTTATGCTTATCCGAACGTTTGTGTTCATACTTTCTGTGTACAGATGGTGCTAGTCAGGATGAAAATAAGAAAATCAAAAAAGAAAACCCAACACATTTTTGCAGTGTATTTACAGCTCCTTTTCTCTCTCAGTGTTTTATCCTATTGCTGACTTGCTGTTTCTAAGCAAGTTGTGTTTGTAGAGATATTTCCTAATCAGTATTGCATATGAATAAATGTTAACTGTCCTTTATGGTTATTCTGGTAAGGCCACTCTGGTAAGGCCACTCACACAGAACCCAGAGACTTCATCTGTCACCACCAGCATGTTTCCAGAAAAAGTCTGGAACAGTGGGTGACACTTGATGCTGCTTCCAAAGGGCGGCAGGACAGCAAGCAGCAGGACACTGATGGTCTGGGCCTGGTTTACATCCTGCAGGGAAAGGCTGTCCTTGGTCTCCTGGTCCTGCCTGCTCCTCAGAGGTGGGCTGGTCTTTCCCCTCCCGCCCAGGGTGTGGTGGTTTCCAAAAGGTGTTTGTGCTCATTTCTATTCCAAAGACTGGACCGATAGCTTCAGCCGACTCAGCACAGCCATATTTCTTTATTTTTCAAGTTTTGCACATTTGTTGACTTGGGGGTGGGGCATCAGGCAGAGACCTTTGTCCTGCACCTGCTCAGAGGCTCTGATTGGTTTAGAATGAGAGCAGGCGTGAGATTGCATGGCTTTTCTGTTGTCCAGAGTCCTGCCTAAAAGCACAAAGTTCAGTTCTTCCTAGCCCAGATCTCATGCTCTGCAGAGACAGAGCTGGTTCCTCCAGCCATGGCTTTCCAAAGCAGGGAGGCTTTGCTCCCCGAGTCCCACATCCCCAGGCAGGTAGAGCAGAGGTGAATGAATTCAGATGTCCAGGTCTGGCTCCTTACTCTTAAGTTACACCACCTCTCTCAGGAACATTACATCCAACAGGGATGGAAATTCCAGGCCAGACGATTGAGAGGCCTCGCCTGCTAATAGCAGCCAGCAGCAGGGGCAGCAGAGCATTGTGGGAAGTCTAGGAGTGCTCCTGTCCTGGGACTGGCCCTCTGCTGGAGCCTCTGCCGGCTTCTGGTAACAGTTCTGGGCACTCAGCCAGAGTGCTGCTCACCTCTGCCCTCAGATATGCTTACCTTCCCAAGCCTGGTCCAGGCTAGCCCTCCCGCTACCACCACCTACCCCAGCTGCTCCTCCAGGAGAAAGAAGCTTGGCATGTCTTGGATGTAGCTCTCGATGCATGTAGCCCAGTGCAGCTGACCAAACAGTCAATGGGAATCAATTAGACTCAGAAATTTGGAACGGAAGGCTTGTGAGTATCACAGTACCAGTCCTGTTGGCTTCCACAGTACAGGAAGCCAGCTCTGGGGGGCACAGCCTGGCCTTGTGTAGAAAGGTCTGCTCCTACACAAAGATGACCACATACAAGATGCTCAGATTGCACTGAAGTAGACTAAAATATGGTGGAAGGCTCATGGAGAATGGATTGTGCCACCTGCTCCCCATCGTGCCAGCCTAACAAGTATGCTGCCTTGGGCAGCTCCCCTCCAGCCCGAGGAGCCCACTGCTGGCCTCACGGTATGTGCATACCTGGGTTTGCTTAACAGCAATATTCTGGGAAGCTTCCCGATCTAAGGAAATGCCAGCCCTTCAAGTCTGAGTTCGCCGTTTGGCCTCCCTTTTGGTTGCTGATTTGGACCATACCACTTTATCAAAGGCCTTATTTGGGGGATTTTCAAAGGTGAGTATGCCTTGGTTTTTGTTGGAAACAAATTCCCTTGATTCGGCTTCGGTGAGCTCGGCCTTTGCCCCCACCACCTTCTCCCTCAGCCCCGAGGGTGCCACGCTGCAGTGACTTCCTTTGCAGGCCACTGCAGTGAAATAGAGTGGAAACAGTGACAGAAATTGGGAATCTCAGACAGTGGAAGCTGTCCTGGGGGACTGGTCTCCAGCCTGCTTCCTCTCTACATCTGTTTCAATGCATTTGTGACAACTTTATGATACAAGGGGAGTTTGAATGACATGAAGAATTGCCTTACTAAGTCAAGATTATCTTCCCAAGAGACCAATTAAGGAAGACCCCCACCCCCAGGACCCCCCTGCAGGTCATGGTGTACAACTGCATATAAGTGTTGTCTTATTTTGTTTTGGGTTTTCTTTTTCTTTTTTTTTTGGACCGAAGATATCTGTAAACATATTTATTTGCCAAATATTGATAAACCTTGCAAAGAAACCAAGCATTTCCTGTCACCATGCGCCTGTTGCTGACAGTTAGTGGAGGATACAAACAAAGGTCAAAGACATGGCATAGCCACCACCTGTTCTAAAGCTGTCTCAGGAAGTGAAGAATGCTTCGTCCTGTCCAGATGTGTCATGGCACCAGGTCCCCTTTTGGTCTCGGTGACAGAGAACCCACAAAGGCACAGGCAGCATCCAAGAACTCATTTCTATTCCATCATCGACAAACAGAAGGGCCATAGGGCTGTTTCTCCGGAATTACCATTTAGATGAGTTAACCTGCCCCACCTCAGCTGAGTGTGAGGCCACAGGCGGGGCAGCACAGCGCAACCAAGACCCACGAAAGGGCAGTGAGAGGCTGCTCCCGGGGAGGAAACTCATGCTGCGGTTCACAGTGGTATCTCGTGCTGCGAGGGAGCAGTAGTGTTCTTTAGCCTGGGTTTTCAGTCCACACCTGAGAGCTGGAACCTTTGATCTTCCTGTCCTTGAAATCCCCTCACCATCACAGGGAAGTCGCCTCTCCCTTTCATCTCTTCCAGATTGGAAATCGGCAATCCTGCCTGTTATTTATGTCCATTGCTATTCTCAACATAGAGACCATGTGCGGCAAATGCAGAGTGAGTTCTGAGGTGACAGAAGTGGAACTCAGACGAGGACCCCAACCAGGAAAGGGTCCCCTGCAGTAGATGCTAGAACTAAAAAAGAAAAGCCATGCAGTGCAGTGTGGGGAATTTGGTGGTAGGAATTCTGTCAGTGTGTCATAAATTAGCCTGAAGCTTGAAATCTGTGTGCAGTACAGTGACAGTGACTTGACTGCAGCCACAGCCACCGTCCAGGACAGTGACTTGGAAAGTCTCACGTACACACTCAAGACCTGTGTTTGCTGCAGAGACTTCCATTCCAGTGTCACACAAGAAATGCATCTGGACCCATGTGGCTGTGTGTCTCAAGCCACATTTGGAGACTTGAGATTCTAACACATTTGTTCCAGTGAGCCCATATACCTTCGTCACAGGTGTTTCTGTGCAAAACTAGCCACCTGACCTTGACGCAGGACAGAAGGCCAGGCTGGTGAGAGCCCAGGGTTCACTCAGCATGCACAGTCTCACTGCAGTGTTGGCCAGAGTTGATTTGTCACCAGGCCTTCCAAAATGATGAGGTATTGAAAGTTTCTAGGCTCCTTATTACATCAGGGATTTTAGGGGAACCAAATTACTACAGATGAGTTCACTGTAAAAGTGGAAACAAAAGATTCCATGAGTTTAGTCATCATTCTTTCTTATCTGAAGCTTATTAGTCCATTCTGAACATATGCAAAAATATTTCCTCTTTTGAAGGCAGTAATCCTAAGACTGGAAGCCAGGAGGTCCTGAGGGCCATTGCTGGGCACCATCCAAAGCATCCACTGCAGTCATCTCTGGGGCCTCTGCTGCCACCCAGGCAGTGTGACCCAGCTTTCCGCAGAGAGGAACGTTGTTGCAGGAGAAAAACTCAGTGGGGCCCCCCTTCTGAGACAAGTGAGAGAAATCTGGGCACCTGGTTTCACCGATGCTGCCAGGAAATGGATCTAACATGATTTGCCAGGTGGCAGAAATACACTGTTCCTCTGGATTATGGTATCTCTTTCTCCTCCTCTGGAATGTATCTGTTACCATTCATGGGTAAAATTCATAAAGTATCACTTGCAACCTTCCCGATGAGATAATATGCTTCTCAATTACAACTTATTGTTTCCACAATAACAAAATCAAAATTTTAACCCAGGGAAAGCTATTAAAACCTTACCTTAACGATTTCAGAAAAAAAGCTGTTTGAATGTTCCTAAGGCCTAATTTATCCATCTCTAAACAAACACTCTGCTTTTGGGTGGCCCTACGCTGATATCGTAATGTTGGGCATAGACTGGTGCTCCAGGCTATGTCAAGACTGGATGGCATCTAATTAAAGCCTTTCTAACAGCCAATCCCAGAGAGAACAGTCAGATTCCAGTGCTCAGATAGAATTTTAAGAGTCTAACACTTCCATTTCCCACATTGCTGGCATCCTTCACCGTCCTATTCAATCAGTTGTTTAAATTTAAATTTGTCATTTAAAATCATTTATTTGTAAGCTCAGGATGGTACTTTATTTACCACATTGCCTGTGTCTCCCAGCAGTGGTGGCAAACCTGTAGCACATGTGCAGCTGCGGGCTATTTGTGTCATGCAAAGCCCTAAAACGTTTGCCATCGCTGTTTTAGAGTTTAGTTACACTTCATGCTGGGAAATGTTCTCCACACGCTCTGCATTCAAGGGTGAAGTTTGGTAGACCTGTCCATGGCTATGTTCTTTTCTGTTTGTCTCACTCTATCAATAGAATCTGTTAGCATAGACATAGGCCAACAGGAAAGGAAAATAAATAAATCAGAAGAATGAGGATTAAGACCCAATTCCCAAAGCACAGAGCTTAGTGTAAAAATTTTAGCTGTTTCTAGAGCAAGTAGCCCAAGGAGAAAATATCTTTCTTTCGAATCTGATGATGCTGGGCTTGGAACTCAGCTTCCGCTGGCCTGGACGGAAGAGGATACAGCCTCTTCCTACTGGTACAACAGGAAATTCCTGAGAAACATGCTGACAGTCTTAGCACATTGCTACATTTCTTCAAGGTTGTGACACCACCCCTGTGCTCCTGCAATGGGCTAGGCAGGCAGCTGGAGGTCCTGGCCCCGGATTGATTATTATAGCTGATTTTTTTTTTTTCTTTTTTTCTTGGAGAAACTGAAGCACTTTAGTGAGTCTTACAACTCCTAATATTTAAGGCATCCTGTCCCCTGAAGGGATTCCGGACAGCAAGGGAGGGTCTGGGGCCAGGGGTTTCATTAGAGATAGGAGGGGGGAGCCTGGGTCCTAAGCCTAGTTCCATCGCTAGCTGTGCAAGCTTGGACAAATGGCTTCATTCTGCTGGGCCTGGGGTTCCCCAGGGAAAGTTAGAGACCTTTCCAGGATGGTGTCCAGAGGAAAACATGGTGGAATAGATGTGCTTTGAAGAAATGGCAGCTCTCTATAGGAGCTAGGAGATCATTTAGAATTGAAGAAACTAACATCGACAGCCATGATTGGCCCACATTCATAGAGTAGTAATAGCAGAACTGGGACTTGAGTCCAGCATGTGGGACTCTTCCCACTAGTGAGATGGAATGGCACCCCGTGTATGCCCATGGCCACGCACATCACTGCTCTGTGCCAGTGTGTGTGTGTGTGTGTGTGTGTGTGCATAGGTGGAAGTATGTGTACAGAAGGTGTACAATACACAGAAGAGCACAGGACAGAAAATCTGAGTTTGAATTCCAGTTTCCACAGTAGACCTATCAGGGGCCCCAGAAGAATTACCAGCTACTCCTGACTCAGTTTTCTAATCTGTAAAAGGAGAATATTGTGCTGAATGACCTTTATGGTTCATTCAAGCTCTAGTTCTATGGTTCCATGATTAGTAATGTATGTATGTATGTATATAGAAATATGCTTATCAGTAGAAATGGGCCCATTTGAAAACTGGAGACCACCCTGCCCAAGCACATTGATTGTGTTGAAAACAGTGAATTCACAAACAAATTCATTAAATCTTGTTTTGTTTTTTAAGAGGTCAGTGGTAGTATTGATATCCTTGTTTTAAATTCACTGTTTAACTGGATAGAAAATTGATGCTGTTTTAAAAACTAAGCTCTTAGCTCACATGTGTTTGTTGTTATTATTATTATTTTTTAATAAAGTTCATTTGTTGAGGTCAGACATTTGACTCTGCATTCTTGGGCAGATTCTAGCAGCCTCTCTGCAGGCTGGTTTGTGTGTGGGCTTTTACATAGCTATATAAAAGTAAGCCATTGGCTTGGTCATGAGAAGAATAGGCAGGCTACCTGGAGAAGGGTGTGGCCAAGAGAGTTGCATAGTTCTCACAAACTGGTGACATGCGTTCCTTAAGCTGTGCCCCATTCCCCATGTGAAGACGGTGTTTGCTGGCGACGATCTCTGACTTGTTGTGGCATATGAGGTGTAAAATGTTGTCGAAAAAAGAATCTGGTGTTTAAAAGAATCAAATTATGGTGGCATTAAATGTTCACTTTTATTCTACCTGGCGTCATGAGTTCGTCTCTGTCCCATTTGTCCTTCTATACATGAGGGAGAAGTCATTCCACGCTTGTGGGGGGAGGCTTCTCATTGCCTCAACACTTTGTCGCGGGTTGTCCTCACCCCCACAGGCCCTTTGGGGCATTCCCCAAGTCCAGAAGCTCAGCCTGGAGTTGGGAGAGGGGGGCGCTGAGTCACAGGTTCCCTTCACTTGCCCTGTGCTTCTGAGAGCCAGTGCTGGTGGGTAATCATGCCTGAAGAGCCTGGCGTCAGGGTTCTGGTGACAATCCAAGGTCTCTGGGGCTCACACCAAAGCAGGGCAGACGTGATCATTGCCAGTGACTTGGGCCTGCACATATGGGCTCCTTGTTACATAAGAGACTGTGTCAGCTGTAACTAGACATACTCCAGAAAGTTTAGGCTGGGACAGAAGACTCCTAGGGAAGCCCCTGTCCTGGGGACAGTTTGTCCTGGGCCTGCAGACATTGCTGCTGAGAGCAGTGGTGCACCTTGCAGGATGTTGGCACTATGTCCATCCAGTCACCTGAGTGTGCCACAGTCCCACGAGACAGGCTCGGTGCCCACCGGAAGCAGACATGCTCTTGTACCCTGGCAGGCCCCCACTGAGCTGGCCTGGGCCATGTGTCTCCTCCCTCACAGGCTTTGTACTGTCGTCCTCAAATCTTCAAGAAGACCTTCACGGTCTCCCTGTGCAGAATCCGGCATTTAGGAAGCCACAAGATTTCCTGGAAATAATGCCTTCCACCAAAAGAGCAAGCAAAAGTGCTGCCTGCTAGGTCATGTCCTTGAGGAGAGTGAACACGGGGCAGCATCCAGAACCATCGCCGGTCCCTTTGCACACCCATCTTCAGCTCCTCGCAGGAGCTGATAGCACCATGCGCTAGGCTCACACCAGGATCTGTGCCCTCAGAGCGGGTAGCAGGAGGGGTGTGGTCAGCAGCAGCCTCTTCCCCTGGCACCAGGGACGCCCCACACATTCCCAGGCACATCTGTCTCAAAGCCTTGCACTCTCCAAGTTGCTAAGTCTTGTCTTCCTTGCGTCCCTTTCAATCCTGTTCTGTGGCCGCAAGGAGGACACTAACCAGTCTTTCTGTGGCATTCTGTTTACTCTGGCACCGCTGTGCCCTCAGCTACATGCCCAGAAACAGGGAGGTGATAAAGACAAAGCAAGGTGCCACCTCTGCCAGTCATGGCAGCTCAGGCTGTCCTGCGCCTTGCAGGAGAATCTGCCTCTGCGTCTGCCACAGGGCTTGGTCCTTGTCCTCATTCTCCTAGCCCCTGGAAAACCTTAGTAACTATGAAGCACACTTGGCATGTAGACACAGGGACCGACCTGTCGGTGGTCAGCCTGTGCCTGGCACCAAGAGTGTCTTCTGTCCCATCTCCTGGCTTCTAGAACCAAACCTGGAACACAGTGGATGACAACCAGTGTTCGGTGGATGAGTCAATCCATCAACATGAGAGTAGAAGCCGCAGAAAAACCCAAACAGGAGTCTGCCAAAATGCCAGCCTCCCTTACCCAAATGACCAAAGCCCTGCACTGGGTACATCAGGTCCAAGGCCAGGCCCTCAGCTTACTGTAGGCAGAGGCCGAGCTTGCAGCTACTGTCAAACAAGTGAGTCTGCAAGAGATGAAAAGCATGGTGTCCCCGCATTCGGGTTCCTGCTCGATATTCATAAAGCAGTCATTGCTGTGTACCTCGTGCTCAGTGCCAGACACCGCTGGTCACTGGGGAATCACGCAGAAACCCGCCGCAAGCCAGCGAAGCCAGGGCTCCTCCTGGGTCTGGGGTGGCGCCTGCCTACACGTAGATGTAGCTCCCTCCACTTTGGGTCCTTGGCCAGACCTCCCCTCTGGAAGCTTCTTCTCAGGGGCAAGATGAGCAGGACAGGGAAGAGAGGGGGAGAAGGGTGCAGGTCATTTGCCAGGGGAGGCCTAGAGGCCACCATGCCGCCACCCAGAAGCAGCTCAGCAGAGTGTAAGTGGGTGTTATTTGTTTCATCTTTCATGTTTAAGTTATTAAACCACCCTCTCTCCTGTCACCCTGTCCTCCTTCCCTCCCCTGTGGTCATATGTGTGTAGATTACACATGTGTGAATTGCACACGTGATCCATGCTCAGAAGAGAACACAATGGCTTTGCATCAAGTCCCACAAAGCCCTAAGGTTTCTGAAGAGCCAGTGAGAGGACAATAGGCTGTTTTAGTTTTAAACTGGACTTTGAAGAGGTATAAACACAACTTAAAATTATCTTTAGTGTCATACCAGAGCAGAACACACACGCACACATACACACAAATTTAGGATCACTCACTTCTGGAATCTTTCTCCCCACCCCGCCCCTGCTTAGCAATCCTCCCATGTCCACTCACTTTCCTGCCAGCACCCAGCGCAGACACCAAGACGGTGTGCCACATCATGTTAAGGATATGCTGTTTCCACACTGCTGATACCTGCTATGAGACTTCAAGACTGTATCCATAGGGCTGGGCACTATAGCTCAGAGGTATAAGCGTCTGCTTGGCAACTACAAGGTCCTGAGTTTGATTCCCAGTACCTTAAAAATAATAAATAAATAAATAAATAAATAAATAAATAAATAAATAAATAAATGAATGTTTGGGGGCTGAGGAGATAGCTCAGGGGTCTAAACACCTGCCTGGCAAGCATAAGGACCTGGGTTCAATTCCCAGTACCATATTCTGTGCCAACCCTGAAGCTGGGTATGGTGGCACACACCTGTAATCCCAGTGCTAGGGAGGCTGATATAGGAGGATTACGGTGAGTCTGAGACTCCATATCAAATAAATACATAAAGATTGCATCTGCATTTTCACTATTCCCAAATACACTGTAATAAATATGTGAATAGGAATCTCTTTTTTACTTCTCTGGCACATCCCAATAATAAACTTGTAGAAGTGAAACAGCTGTAATGGAAGGAATAAAACATTATAGGGCATTTTTATAGGACATTTTACATGCACTGAGTGGCCATGCTTCCAACCGTTCAACCTGAGCCTTACTAGAGGCTCCAGACACAGCTGTCTCTTCGTCTCTAAGCTTCTGCGTCCCCAATTCGCTTACGTATTTCCTTTCACAAGTGCACAGGAAGGCGCTTTGGCTTGGGACAGGGCTCTCCCTATCACACGCTACACCACGTTCCCAGTGTGCGAGCCTTTCGGCCACATGCCGGGCCTGTGCATCTGCCCATGAATATTCAGCTTGGGAGAGAAAGTGTCTTATGACCCTGTGTGGCTCACACAGAAATGAGCGCAAAATTCAATTAATATTCAGAGGGTTTCAGCAAAGCTATCAAAGGAATAGAGTGATTTTGAAAGGGAGAGTTCTGCAGTGCTGAACTCAGAGTCGTTAATTATCTGCATCCCCAGCTCACCCACCCTCTGGCCCTTTCTTTTAACCTTGAGACAGGGTTTCACTACGTCACTAAGTTGCCCTGCCAGGGCTTGAGCTTGCCATGCCCTGCCTCAGCCTCCCAGCTGAAATTACAGGGGTGCCCACCAACCCATGTTAGGAGGCGAATTTCATATACCAAGTACCATGGAATCATCTCAGCACTGCCCTGAGTATTCTGAAAGTCCTCATGCTGTGAGGACTCTTGGCGCAGGAATCCTGAGGCCTGGAGGGCGGGCTGCTGGCGGCTTTGAGAGTCACTGAGCATCTCTGGACTCCAGTCCCTCACCTGGGGAGGAGAAGCAGGGCTGGTCCCTCCTGCCCAGGTTCCTCTGGGTTGCTTCTGAGGATGCAGGAAGGTGTGGCCTGGCCTGGCTCGCCCTCAACAGGTGTAAGAGTACAGCACCTACCCTCGCACCGCTGCTGTGACAGCGTACTACCTTCCTTGCAGTTATAAACTGGAGAGTGTACTCGGCCTGAAGCTCAAGCTGGAAGTCCAAGGACCCGGTGCAGGCATGTGGAGCGGGAGGTCTTCTGCTAGAACATAGAAGGTAGTGGAGGATTTGCAAGGCAGGGAGGACCAGAGAGGACCAGCTGGAGCAAGAGCGCAGACAACCACCTCTGTGCGTGGAGAGCACGCCCAGTACAGGCACCAACTCTCATTTCTACCGCGGTGCTGAGTAACTCTCTTACTGCCTACCTTTTGGACTGGGTACTCAAAGGGAGAGGAGGCTTTGCCCTTCCCAGCTCTGTCAGGTGCCTGGTGGGCTGGGAGGAAGGAGTCGCATAGCATTGGTCCCACTCTTTGTCACCATCAGTGGCCTCCGTCTGGGAGAAGTCGGTGGAGACACACAACCCACTCTCCCTGCACCTTGCTCCCACAAAGTGGGCTCATGAGAAAGGGTCTCAGATGGGATTCCGTGACACACACACACACATCTAGGAGCAAACAGGTACTGTGTGCTGGAGGACACCTGCCGTCTGTCCTTGGCTACCTGGAAAAGCAGCTGGGAGGGGGTCTGCTGTGATGGACGTAGGGGTATGAAACTCCAAACCTGAAAGATACTTCGGATGAGTTTGTGTTCTCTAAAACAGAAGAATGAGTTTTAGGAACAACAGAGGTTAAGAACAGAATATATTTATTGGGGGAAAGGAAGCTTCTGCCTGAGAAGGAGAGAGGGGAATCAGAGTAGGTTGCCAAAGAATCTGCTTTTTTAGGGATTTTTATAGAGCAGAACCATGAGGTGAGGCAAATCTAAGGTATGAAACATGGAAGTCGATAGGTGGGACAAAACTGTGGTCTACCAGTTAGATTAAAAGTACAATTGCTTAGGTCAAAATGACTAAATCAGAGACCAAATGGGGAAGCGAGTCACACAGCAAGTGGACCGAATACAGAACAGGGGCTCTTCCTGTAGGCCGCCGGGTTAGTGACTCTTTCTGGCTTTTTAAGGTGATTGAACCTGTTTAGAATATTAATCCCTGGTGTTCAGCCCTGGGGAGGTATGAGAGTGCATTTGTTTAACCTTTTGTCTTGAGATCTGGCCCCCAGTGGAGGTGGCTGTCTGCCCCACAGTTGCCCAGTATCTGGCCTTCCATAGTGGCTCCTCTGAGGGACCAGCCCTGTCTGACTGTCTATGATAATTCTATCTAATTCAGCTGCCTACAACATAGTAGCAGGAAGAGCTGTTTCCACAGTGACTGTAGGGCACCCCTGGCCCAAAGGCCAGGGCCTGGAATCCAGCTCCAAAAGTGGTAGCTCCTGCCTTGTGGATTCCATACACCTGCCCCTTGCAAGGATGCCAGACCTTGCCAGAATTTTCAGGTCCTCTCGTTTCACCAAGAAGAACCACTCCTAGAGGCCTTATAAGTTAATGCATGGTAAGAGTTAATAAATTGGCTTGCTATCATTGTAACAAGCACCCAGGGTCACTGATTTATAAAAAGGCAAAGTCTCTTTCTAGTTCTGCTTTCGGGGCCTTCGGCAAAGAGGCGCATTGTGACACACACTTGTTCACCTCGAGGAACAAGTGCAAGAAGGGGAAGAGACCTGGATGCACTCCCCACTGATGCTTTTGTCGCATGCTCCTAGGGACCTGGAGACCTTCCTTCCCCCCAGCCCCCCCTCACAGACCCCACACCTGCTAAGAGCACTGTGGTGGGAACCGAGCTCTCACTCGCTTTCTCATCACTGGGACAAGATACTGACACCCATCACTTCAAGGAAGGGACATTTGCTTGCGCTCACGCTTTCCATGCATGTTCCTCTGGCACAAAGGTAGGAATGATGCGGGCGAGGGGTCTGTGAGGAGGAAGAGGCCTGTTCATATCAGGAAAGCCAGGAGGTAGAGGGTGAACACAGGCCCCAAGGGGGAGGACACAACCTTCCAGCTCATGCCCTGGTGACCTGTGGGGCCTAGACCCTGCCTCCTAACAGCACAGTTAGCTGTGAGCTTTTCAGTGTACTCTTCCACGTGAAGACAGCACCTCCACGACACAGTGCCCACCATCCAGCTTTGGGGAGCATGCTAGATGTAAACCAGGACCTCGCACCCGTGGCCCCAAGAGACTCATATTCATCTCTATAAAAAAAAAAAAAAAAAAAAAAAATTGTCTAGCCCATTTCCAAATCACTGAAGTCTTAACAGACCCACTTTGCTAAAAATGTCCAAACCCAAAGCCTCCTTTGAGATTAAACGCTGTGAGTAAAAAGCCAAATTTAAAATGAGAATCAAGAGAAAAAAGCCCATTTGAAAAGTTTTCAGTTTTGCCAAAAAGGAAGCACCTGACTGACAAGTGTGGGAAAAAGAAAGGATGGTTTGTTGAAAGGATTAGTGTTAGAAAGACATCGAGGGTACTTGCTATTAGAATAATGGAGAAATCCGCAGTAGGCATCTCAGGCACCAGCAGGACCCTGCCTTTCGCTGGCTCAAAGGTGCACAATGGTGGAGGTAACTCTTTTGGAAGACTTTGCTGCCAGAAGAAAGCCCCCTGGTACCCTGCTCAAGAGGAGCTGCTTAGGGAATCAGTGCAGTTTCCTGAGATCTGTCTTACAGCACCTGCTACCCAGGCACATGCCTCTGCCTCTTTGTGAAGCATGGATTTTAAACACCCTGTGTATGGAACGTTTGTCTAGGAGAAGGAGAAGCAGCTCCTTCCAGGGAGGTAAGGCTTCCCTGACCAAAGACACATGTGCACAACCCTCCTTGGTCCATGCGTAGCCCCTGAGTTGCTTGGGTGGGAGTCCCTCAGAGCTCACCTGTCCAGGCGCCTTGTTGAGCAAAGATGAGACAGTGGGGGGGGGGCAGTGAATGTGCCCCTGTCCTAGGGAGACTTTGCACCCATGCTGGGACACAGTGGGAGAGCGAACAGGTGGATGGGCTCAGGACCACAGCAGCAGCGCTGCGTCCCCCAGCTCAGGACGCGCTAGCGTGTTCACCGCCCACACAGAGGTTCTGAAGCTCCTCAGTGATCACCAACACACACGGAGGGGAGAGGCCTCGCCAGCACCCCTGGCCTGAATGACTTCGGCAGCTGGCTAATCGGAAGCTGGGTCTAGCACTGCTGCTGTTTTTGAGAATGAAGACTCTGGAACAGCGGAACATCCAGCTTTGGAAGTGAGACCAAGGAGTAGCAGACAAGAGGAGGGCCTGGGTTGCTCAGGAGAGGTAACACACTTACTCCCTTCGATCTTGCTCCACCCCTGAGCTCCTGCCCCAGGAGTTCCCTGGGCAGAAGCCTGAAAACCTGAGCTGGCTTGACCAGCGCCCCAAGGCCCAGTGGGTCCGTGCTTTCCCGCAGCTCCCGGTCTGGGAGCGGAAATAGAGGATTCTCATCTCTCTCCCCCTGCTCTGTCCTTCCCAACTTATTCGGTATCGTCAGACCCGGAGAAGATTAGAGCCACGCTCCAGACAGCAGTGTGCACAGTGATCCCGTAAGGGCTCCAGCGAAGGACAACCTCACGCACCTCAGAGCCAGCAGGACCTCGAGAGGTCACTCGCCTAAAGAAGCTTTTAGCTCAGGGGGTCTTGGGGAAAATAAGTGAACTCTCCCTCCTCTTGAGGCACATTTGAAGTCCCCACAGCTTCCAGAGCCATTTCAGGCTCTATATTAGTGAGAGCCCTCTGTAATAATAATAATAATAATAATAATAATAATAATAATAATAATTTACATTATTATTTTTAAATTTGGTGGGTGTGTGCTGGGCATGGACCCAGAGCCTCCTGTTCTACCCACTGAGTTACAGCTCTGGGTCCCCGCTATAATTTAGGGCAGTGGGGTTCTGCCGCCACCCTCGGCCTGCACAGTTCTTCTGATGTGCCGGAAGCCTGGGATCCTCCTGCTACAAGCACAGGCCCTGTGGACTCTCTGGAGAACTCTAAGCCAGGCTACTTCCTTTCCAGGACTGCAGACTTCATTTTTTCTAGTAAGAGCTCCCTTTGGGAGAGTCCAATAAGAAAAAAAGGAAATTCCCTCATTAGGACCCTCCGCCTGGACGGTGACTGCATGGACCCTAATTATGGCACCTGAATTATTCTCTTCTACTTGCAAAGCAGGGAATCTCCAGAGTCCTTATTAAAACCTACAGAACTTGTGAAGAATGGTAAAATGAGACCACAGGAGTCTGCGCCACATTGACAGGAGCATAAATAGGTCCTGAGGGCAGCTGAACCCCAACCAGGTCAGCCCAGGCAGGCTTCACCCCACACTTTGAAGGAAAGAGGCAGTAAGTGGCCCGTGGGCGGTGGGCCGTGGGCCGTGGAGCTTCGGAGCAGACCCAGTGCTGTGCGATTTATGGTTGCCTTTGATCTGTAGTACCGCCCGCCTGAGGTAAGTGTTAGCTCACGGCTCTGGACAGGGACCAGTCAGAAGGTAAAGAGGAAGGTGAAAAAGGCATGCGAAGGGGGGACCCCAGAAGGAGGATGTGCTGCTGACTCATTCACTGCACAACTATTTATGGTCATCACAGTGTGTCTGATGTGGTTCTGGAAATGGAGAGTCAGCAGAGACCGAGACAGACACGGAGCTCAAGCGCAGCAGCGCTTCTCCAGGGCCTGCCCCGGCAAGGCATCCAGGGCAAAGTGCAAGGATACAGCCCGCAGCTTCGTGGAAGGTCAGGCTTGGAAGCTGCCTGTCCTAGGAGCTGCCTTTCCCAATCCTCCCTCCGCAGCAGTCCTGTCGACAGACCGCCCCATCATCCTCCCTCCACCCTGCTGTTGGCCAGGGAGTGCCTCGAGGGCAGGACCTTCTCCACCCAGCCCAGCAGCGCCTGCTGCCAAGGATGACCCGCTAGAGGTTCCTCCCAGGTCCACAGCTGAGGGTCCTGAGGGTCGGGAGGGAGGAGACTGAGCCCCTTCCTCCAGGAAACAGGCCGGTGCTCAAGCCAGGCTGAGTAGGAAATTTCTGGACAGTGGAGAGAGCCGAGCATTGCCCCTGGAGGAGAGGAGGAGAGAGGCTGCTCCAGATAGTTAGCGGGCTGAGCTCAGGGGCGAGCACGGACGGACTGCCGGAGCTAGGGATGGCTGCAGGGCTAGAGGCCTCTGGGTCCTGGATGGTTGTGGAAAGGGGACACCAGGGAAGAGAGCTAGGCCATCTGGCACCAGGCAGGCAGCGAGGGCACTCGGCAAATGTGCACAAGACTGAAGACATTTT
This sequence comes from Myocastor coypus, assembly GCA_004027025.1. Taxonomy (NCBI): domain Eukaryota; kingdom Metazoa; phylum Chordata; class Mammalia; order Rodentia; family Myocastoridae; genus Myocastor; species Myocastor coypus. The sequence goes on along the minus strand of PVJA010004012.1, from coordinate 38,851 downwards.
GCCCTTGCTGTTCGTAGCAGAAAAAAAAAAAAAAAAAAAAAAAATTGCTTCTGAGATATGAAATCACAAAATGTTTGATTTGAAAGAGAGGGAAAAGGTTAGTTTAGTTCCATGGTCAAGGGACCGGGGGTGATTAATCCACGGTCGTGAAGCCTAAGGGGAAGCAGCGTATTGGGAGTGTCCTGCTGTTCTCACCTGCAATTCTAGCACTCTGCGGAAGGACACAGGCAGGAGGATTACAGGCCTCAGCCCTGCCTGGGCAGTTCAGTAACTTAGAGAGACTCCGGCTTGAAATAAAAGTAAAATGAGGCCGGGGGTGTAGCTCAGTATAGAGACCCTGGATTCACTCCTAGTCTCACAGACAGACACACAGACACACACACCTCTCAGGGAGCACTCTAGAGCAACTGGAATCTTTGCCTGATCTGTGGAGAACTCTGGCAGGAGGCTGGAAGACCAGAATTCTTCCCTGGACTCGCAGGCGGCCACCCTCTTCCAGTGTCCAGATTTCCCCTTCTCTGAAAGACACGGGTAAGGCTGGGGCAGAACCCCTGTCATGGCCCCTTTTTAACAGAATCCCATCTTGAACGCCCCATCTCCAAAGGTACTCACAGCCCACAGTAGGATGGTGAGGACAACGACAGCTGAATGGGGGCTGGGCACACAGTCACCCTACGGTCCAATCCTTCCTCCCCTCCTCTCTGTTGTGAGTCAAATACCCTCTCTCTCTCAGAGCTTGGCAATGCCCATGTCCGTGCCAGGCCAGATCCTTGGTGATAGAAAGGCCTCATTTCTGACCCCTCTGCTTATTCCCGCTCTGCAGTATCTCCATGGCTGGACAGCACACTGGTGGTAGTGGGGGGGGGGTTGGCAGAAATGGCCTCTGTCCCCTCACATCCCCGCTCAGAGTCTGCTCAGGGTGGATACTCAGAGTTTTCTGTGGGTAAATGAATTCAGTGGCCACACAGCGGGGAACTGGAGTCTTTACAGAAAACCAGAAGAGCAAAGAGCTAGATTATATTTAATCTTGTAAATTAGTTAGAAAAAGCATATTGCACAGGAAGTACAAAGCTGTGATAGAGTGAAGCCCCAGAACATGGTTCTCATGTGCACACTCCAACATTTCTTTATTTTTAGCCTTTTTTATGTGCTTCATGGGTTGTTCTTACTTTGTTTTGCTTTTTGTGCATCTGAAATGTGATAAGCCGGTGTTCTGTGGAACCCCCTGTGAATCCAGTAAGCGCCCAATATCAAATGGATGGAAAGCTACCTAAAACCCAGGGCCGCGCTGCCCGTTGCCTGACAGGGCATAATTTTCTTGTCTAATTCTTATTTTTACTTCACATCCATGCTTGCAAATGCACAGTCATACAAATCTTCGCATCCATATCTGGTTTCTATAGAAGGGTCCCCAGAGCAGGAAATCCACCTTCTTCAATAACATCTCACAAAACTCCGCACAGTGCCCAGGTGCGCTGGGACCCTGAAATCTCAGAAGTAGAAGTACTCTGTGAGGAAGGCTTGCTGTTTTCCAAGGTTTTGCTCATTAATTACCCAACCAGACTTCCTCACTCTCTCTTATCCTGGAGGCATTGGCTGTTTGTATTGAAGAAATAAATGCCTACAGGGTAAATAAAAGAGTGGTTGATCCTTTAAAAATAAAAAAGTCATTCCGATTCACTTGTAATGGGCCATGCTTCTTAATTCAGCCACATGGAAATTCCAATTCATGCAAAAATAAGTCTGTCTTCATTATTCCCAAATCCAGTGGGTGTCTATGGTGACATGAGCATTTCTTTTCGCAAGGAGAAGACTGACACGTGTGTCTTCACAATGTATTCCTCTCAGTCTTGCTGCCGTGCTACATTAGCAGTCATCGGATGGCGCTGGAAGGCGCTCAGGCCCCCTGCCGATGCTCTTACAGGCCATTATTAATGCAGACCCCTCCGGGGACTGTAATTTGGGACTCAATTTGCCATAAAATTGTCCTAAGTGTCACCTTAGCAATCGGAGATCATATGACCCGTGAAACACATCGAACTGGTGGGCACCTCCTAGAAATGAATGTCAAATTGTCCCCAATGGAGAAAAAAAAAAAAAAAAAGACCACTAGCCGTAGCACCACACGGCAGCCCCACGTGGCGGGGATTTCTCTGTGCTCCAGAGCTGTGAGTGGTGAAGAGCTCCTCACCTTTGCTCCCGGAGCTGGGACTGCAGGGCCACGTGCTGAGTCCTGGGCATGTTCATGTGCCTTTGTCCTGAGTATGCCGCAGATTCAGCGCACGCCCCGGCACCCTGGCACCCTGACAGTCCCTCCAGTGGATCTGCTGACGCCTCCACTGCTGCTGCTGTTGGTGCTTGATAAAGTTTGGCTTGGTTGTCCATGCTGGCCTGGAACTCCTGGGCTCAAGTGGCCCTCCTGCCTCAGCCTCCAAGCAGCTAGGACTACAGGGGAACCAGCACGTGAGTGTCTCCGCAGGTGGGTTATCTTTCCATCAAAATATTCATATGTGATCTAGAAAAAGGTCTCTATGCTGATCCGAGACACAAAAAACAGGCCAGCTATCAAATCTGGCAAAAGAAAAGGCCGTTTGGCTGGTCATTACAGAAGTGCTGGTGAAAACCTCAGTGAGCCAGCGCTTTCACCCCCTTCAGGGTGACTATGATAATAGGAAACAAAACACCAAGCAGGACCTGCAATGACACCTGTACTCCCAGCCGAGGAAGGAGAATTTTAAGTTCTAGGCCAGGCTAGGCAAAAGGGTGGACCCTGTATTTAAAACACCCCCAAAACAAAGCCAGGTAACAAATCAGAACTGTCAACAAGGATGTGGAGAAGCTGGAGCCCTGTCCACCATGTTCACTGCTGCTGAGAATGTAAACTGGTGCTGCCAGCATGGCAAACAGTCTCCAAGTTCCTCAATAACCTCACTGTAGCATTACCTATATGATCCAGCAATTCCAGCTCTAGAAGTGTAACCAAGGAACCAAAAGCAGGAGCTTGAAGAGGTGCTTACATGCCAGTGTTCTAAGCAACCTTATTCACAATAGTACAAAGAAGGAAACAACCCCAAAGTATCTCTTCACCAATGAATGTATAAGCAAAAGGTACTATATACACACAATGAAATAGTATTCAGCCTTAAAAAAGACAAATTCTCACACATGTTGCAACACAGATAAAAACTGAAGTCTTAATGCGAAGTGAAGTATGCCAGAGATAGAAGGAAAATGTTTTATGATTTTAGTCATATGAGCTATAGAGGGTAGTTAGCTACACACAGACCAAAACTGTAGTGGTGGTTGCTCTTTGCAAATTTGGGGGTACTTCAGGGAGGCCACTTGTGTTTATTTGTGGAACCTGAGATCGAACTCAGGACCTCGTACTTGCCAGGCAGGCACTTGTGCCACTAGCCTATCTCCCTGACCCCAAGGCCACTTTGAATAAAGTAAAATCCTCCCCCAAAATCCAGTATTCTTTACCACATCATTGAAGCACTACTTTGGCATCGACGTCAACTACTCTGCTTATTTCCTAAGAGGTTAAGAAGCTGAAAACCCAGGCAGGGCTCCTGACTGCTCCATGGAAGGCGGAAGCAAAGACTGGCATGCACAGTTCAACAGCAGGGACCGATCATTTTCTCCATCTGAGGCTGAACTCTCAAAGGGCCACACCTAGGAGCAGGGTGAGCTGGGGTGGACTGAACTGAGCCACAAGCCACATCAGGTTTGGAGACTAGATGAAGGTGAGTTGACAGTGCTAGTTGCCACATCCCAGAAACAAGTAGGTATAAATCTCCTCTGCAGGTAGATAAGTTCTTTTACATCTCAATTATTCTTTCATAGAAGAGGTTTAACACTCAGAAATAACCAAGTATAAATTAGACTCACTGAGGGGCTTGCCTGGCAGCTCAGTGGATTAAAGCACATGGTTCTGCAAACTCACTCAGACCCTGAGGACCACAGTTCAATACTTTGCCCCACATGGAGCATGACACCTGCCCTTAATGTCACATGTGCCACCAAAAAAAAAAAAAAAAAAAAAAAAATCTTCAGATTAGACTCACTGAAAAGAGAACTAAAAATCTAGAAAAAAAAATATCTACAATGAGGTGTTAGAGTCAAAAGGAGGAAAAGTAGAAGGAGGGTAAGAGTAGAAGAAGGTGTAAACTACTTGAGATTGGGGCCTCTAAAAGAAGCAAGGGAAGGGTCAGGTTAAATGTTTGACTAAATATTCATTGGGAATTGTTCATCACAGATGAAAGAAATCAAACTACCCCTGCTTGAAAGAACCCTACAGATGCCAGTTGGGGTGGGAGAGAAACTGTAAATTAAACATTATAGTAAAACTGCCTAACAAGGGGAAGGAAGCTATGTGAGAAAATAAAAGAGAGTATTATCAAAGGATGAACAATGAGATAATATCTGACTTCTCTACAGGAATTATGGAAGTCAAAGACAATGGAAGCAAATATTCAACATGCTAAAATAAAAGTATTCTTGGTCATCTGGAATTCCAGTGAAAAATGTCCTTCAGAACTGAAGGTGAAAGGAGGCCATTTTCAGATAACCGAGATGTGAGAGAATTAAATCCACTGTAAGAGAAAGGATATATATTAGGTAGGGAACGTGATCCCAGATCGAAGTGCAGAAATCCGTAGGGAAAAGAACAGGCCTTTGGGCTTCCATAGTTACCAGGGTCCCAGAATCTCTGGGGACTGGCCTTTAGTGTTAGATTGCTGTGGGTTTGAGGCAGGGGGACCTGGGCTGTGGGAATGGCGGGACGATCTGAGGATCTGCAGTCGGGCCGCATCATGGTCCAGCTTAGTACCTTCCCATGCAGGGCTTACCATGGGGCCACTTAACCACCCGCCTTGCTCTGGGTGGCTGTACCAACCCGCCCTTTTATCGCCTTGTGGCTGCTCCCAACAAGTGTCCCAGGGATGGCTGCTTTGTGGAGTGGGTGGGCTCCTATGATCCACTGCCCAACAGTCATGGAGAAAAACTCGTCGCCCTGAACCTGGAGAGGATCCGGCATTGGATTGGCTGTGGGGCCCACCTGTCTAAGCCCATGGAGAAACTTCTGGGTCTGGCTGGCTTTTTCCCCCTGCATGCTGTGATGATCACAAACGCTGAGAGACTGCGAAGGAAAGGGGCACGTGCGATCCTCACGGCTTCTCAGAAAACAAACCCAGAGACTACAGAAACAGAAGCAAGCTGACTTCAGTGAATGTGGCAGTGGTTACAAGGCCGAGATCTTCTATATGCAGAGCTCTTAATTTTGTTAGGTTTGAAGAATAATAAATAGAGTGTTCTGAGTCACCCCTGCTCGTCAGGCCTGGCCTGAGTGGGGTCCAGGGGAGAAAACTGCTCTTGACCCTGCAGAACAGCTGGGTCTGATACTAATCAGCTTTTTTCGCTTTCATCTTGGAAAGGACAGTGATTAGGGGGAAGACCCGATCACTTGGATAATTTTGTAATCTGCTGCCTTCCATGACTTTCCTGCTCTCTTTTTCTTTTCCTTTTTTTTTAAATTATACTCAGATTGAACTCAGTATCTTCATACTGAGCAATATCCCCAGGCCCCACCTTTTTTTTGGGGGGGGGCAATTTTTAGACTGAGTCTCACTGGGTAGTTCAGGCTGGTCCGGAACTCATTGTATATCCCAGGCTGCCCTTGAACTTATGGTAATCCTTCTACCTCAGCCTCCTGGGTGCTGGGATGATAGGCATGCACTACCACACCTGGCTCTGTCCATGTTTAAATTTTGAGACAGGGTCTCACCAAGTTGCCCATGCCGGGCTCTAACTTGACATTCACTTGCTCTTAGCCCTGCAGAATTCTGGGGTTACAAGCATGCACCATCATGCTTGGCTGGACTTTCTTGTTCCCAGCAGAGTGTTCTTAGCTTATCTAAATGTTTCTTTAAGCCGGGCATGGTGGCTCATGCCTGTAATCCCAGCACTCGGGAGGCTGAGGCAGGAGGACTGGTGTGAGTTCATGACCAGCCTGGGCTACAAAAGTGAGCTCAAGGCCAACCTCAACTGCATAGCGAGACCCTGTCTCAAAAAGACGAAAATAAATAAATACATACATACATACATACATACATACATACATAAATAAATGTTTATTTATAGTCCTTCCACAAGTTCAAGAAGCATTACCTTGTTTATTGTTTTGTTTTCCTTTTTCCAGTCTTAGGGATTGAATCCAAGACCTTTGCACTGAGCTATACCTGGAGCCCATTTTTAAATTTTGAGGCAGTGTTGCTGAGTTGCCCAGGTTAGACTGGAATGTGGGATCTTCCTGCTGCAGCCTCCCAGAGACCTGGCTTTACTAGCATATGCCACACCCCTGGCACTGGTTTTGTAATTGCAAATGGATATTGCTTTATTTGACAAAAACAAAAATACCAGTTTTACAAACAGAATGATTATTAAAATTGCTTTTGGTCTAAAAGAAAGAAAGAAAGAAAGAAAGAAAGAAAGAAAGAAAGAAAGAAAGAAAGAAAGAAAGAAAGAAAGAAAGAAAAGAACAATAAAAGGGATACATGTGGGTGAATCTGAAAGTATGCAGAGGCTGGGCTAGAGCTCACCGTCACAGCGCCTACTTGATGAGCACAAGATTCTGAGTGCAATTCCCAATCCCATCTAAGCCCCCCAAAACAAAACGAAATGCAAAAGCCAAACGTGTTGACTCTATAAGACAACAATTTTATGTGAATTAAATTATATAAATAGTAAATATATACAACAGAGGCAGCGGACAAATCAGGAGAAAGGAAATGAAGTTGGGAATGTTGTGATTTTTTGGCGAGGCACTGTGACACGTACCTGTCATCCCAACACTCAGGAGGCTGAGGCAGTGGTAGGGTCACTACATGTTTGAGGCCAGACCAGGCTGTGTGGTGAGGTTAAAATCAGCCCGAATCTCATCATGAGACCCTATCTCAAGCTCTCCCTCCACCAGAGAAAAGGAGTGAGAGGTTTTTGTGTGAGCTTGGAGGAAGTTAGAAGTACCGAGAAACGTTAAACTTCTGTAAACCAATGACACATGCTCTAACTTTTGAGTAAACCCTAAAACATAGCATATGAGGGCATATTGCTAGGTAATGGGCAGGACATAGAAATGAAAACAAACATTGAACAGTGAGAGAAATAGAGAGTTACTCATATGAAAGTATAATTACATTAAAACCAGTGATTAGTGTTCTAGTCAAAAACTAAAGATGAAGATTAGGTTTTTTTAAAAAAATCCATTTCTATGTGGTTTGAAATGGCCATTTCTGAATAATAAAAATACCAACAAATTATATTTTAAAGACAGAAAAAGGTTTATTTTAATAGAGAATGACCTTCCCCTTTTCAAATGATCATACAGATTTTCTCTGTACTGAAGTTTTTGTTCCTGTGTCCTTCTTACAGCTTTTACTGTCAGATTTATTTTTTTTCCCAGTTCAGTGAATGTACAGTAGTGTCTTATTGCAACTTAAATGTGTATTGCGCTGATTAATACGGTAGGTGATTTGGAAGTGGGGATTTGGATTATTCCTTCTACCAAATTTTCCTGCCATTTGATTTGTTTTTCTGTTTTCACTGGTGTAGTTTCTATAACCTTCTGGGTACTGGTCTTGTGTAGCTGTATGGCTTCTATTTGCATTTCTTAGAATTTTTTTTCTATCTTTGCAGTTCTTATTTTTTTTTTTTCTATCTTATCTACTATAAAATAACCATACATCTGTCACTGATTCAAAGCACAAACAACAAGTTAGGGCTCAGGAGAGTATAGCAGCCAGGCTTGCCTACAGGCTGGGGCAACAATGGAAACTTCACGAAGCCAGTCCACCCTTCTGTCACCAGAGGTATGTCTGTACGATGAGGTATGGGGTAAACCAGTGAATTCTATAGGCCTGAAAATGAAGTCATGTTTCTTCTGCTACAAAATGAGCCCTAATTAGAAGCAATATGTGGGACACAAGGAAAGTCAGTAGGGTGTTCTGCAAACACACAACGGTGGTTCCGGCAGATGTTGTGAAGAGGAAGACTAGCCCCTTTTCCCTTCTCTCTCTATTTTACACAATATATCATTACACAGAGGCCAATTCCCGCAGTTCCCCATTTCCAGTGAAACTAGTTTGCATCTGGAAACAGGTTAAGGTGGGAAATAATGGATTTTTTTTCATCTTGGAAGGAAAATTATTTGTCCTTACTGGGTGTCTTAGTTACTTTTCTCTCATTGCTGGGACAAATACCTGACACTCAAAATGAAGGAAGGAAAGGTTTATTAGCTCACAGTTACTGGAGGTTTCAGTCCATATTCGGTTGGCCCAAGGTAGAGTAGAACAGGGCAGAGAGCACCCAGTTCATGGTAGCGGAACAGCGACAATCACGACAGAGGCAACAGCACAACCGGGGGAGCAGAGAGCAACAGCTGCAGCTTATCACAGCAGCAGAGCAACAGTGCTAGTCTGTCTTTCTGTTTCTCTCTTTAAATTACATTCAGGCTCTCTACCTTAGCCTGTTGTCTCAGGCCACACCCATAGTCTCAGCAGTACTCAGACCATAATCCCAACAGTAGTAAAACACATAATCCCAGTGGATCATCATTCAAGTCTCAAACTCTAGAAGTCCTCGCCCATGATTGCATGAGGCTTTGGGGGGACAACTAGACATAAACCATAACACTGGGTTAACTACAAAAATACATAACATACTATATATTAAAGGGTGTATCACCTCTGTGGGGGGTTTCTGGCACAGACCACATTTGGTCTGAATGAATCAGTGAAAGTGCCTGCTGCTTATTGTTTATCAGGTCAGTTTGGCACAATGTCATTAATGTAGTAGGCCTACAAGACGTTATGGGATGCCAAGGCGATACATATCCATATGTAAGAGCTGGATTCCTACAGGAGTACTGAAACAGCCTAGAGGCAAGAAGGCAAAGGGGTACTGGTAGTCCTCCCATCTAAACACAATGGCTGTAGCCATCCTTGCAAATTGATACATAAAGAACAATGGCAAAAAGTCAAACCATTCTGATTGGTACTTTCTCTAATCTACTCATTAGAATTATGATTTCCACCTTGTCTCTGCATGTCGAGCTTTCCCAGTGAGACTGGACCCATTTCAATACTGACATCTCCCATCATCACCCTGAATTTAGAGAAGCCCGACTAGCACAGTTTTCCAGGGTCACCAATGCTCATGTCACCAAAACATTTTCAGTTCACTAGCAAAAGGAGTGTCCTCAAGGAAGTGTGGAGACTGGGTGGTTGCGAGGATAACATAACAATGAGAAAATATTACCACTGCTTAATCTCTAAATTCTAGGATTGTTTACTATTCATGACACCATGCAAGTACAATCTTAGACACATTTCATTGGTAAGAAAGCAAAGAAGCCGGGCGTGGTGGCGCCCAGCACTTGGGAGGCTGAGGCAGGAGGATCGGTGTGAGTTCAAGACCAGCCTGAGCTACAAAAGTGAGCTCAAGGCCAGCCTGAACTGCATAGTGAGACCCTGTCTCAAAAAAAAAAAAAAAAAAAAAAAAAAGCAAAGAAATTATTGAAGCCACTCCTATTTCCCAGGGTCAAACATTAAATAGTACTCTTGCTCTGTGCATCCACCCATATGGAAACATTCAGATTGTTTCTTAGTCTAGTATCTTCGGACTCAATTCTCAAACATATATAGACTATCTTTCCCGAGGGGGTCGTCGTATGGCATTATGTACCTGGTGGCAATCAAGGGTGATAAGAGGGGGCTTGGAAAAAAAATCAGCACATCTCTTATAAGTCCATTTCTTCTAGTGGCATCACTACAGAGCCTTCTTTAATCAGTGGAGAGCAAGTACAGGAAGTATTCCACTTTCTTTAGGGAAAAAAAGCTCAAAGATATTTGAGAATGTAAGGTGGCTATTTAGTCCAATTACACAAAACATCCTTCTTCTAAATTTGCTCTTCTCATCTGTAGTTTTGATACATTGTATCAACTTGAGAAGTTGAAGTGGGTAAAGTAGAAGTTTAAGTTTAGAAGTTTAGAAGTGACTCAGCAGAGAGCCAGTGTTCTTAGTTTGTGGCCATCCTCATCCTGTGCAGGAGGAGGGCATGGACATTGTGTAGTTCTACATCCCCTCCCTAGGGCATGGAGGGCCTTCCCTATGGCACTTAAAGGATATACAAAGGGGATTGAGGAAGGATGGTTGGTGCCACTTCCTCTGAGGAGCTCTGGCCTTGCCAGTCAGCGTGGAAGAGAGGCTTGTTAGAAGCTGCAGCCATGGCTCCTCCCTTTGCGCTTGGCTGTATCCCACTGCCACGAGCTGCTACCCTCTGCAGTATGCCAGTCTGCCTTGGAGCCAGCTTAGTGTGAACCGAAACCTCCACAAACTATGAGCTAAATAAACCTCTCCTCCCTTAATTTTGGGTGTCAGGTATATTGTCCCAGCAATGAGTGAAAAGTAACTAGACACCCTAGCAATGCCATACCTTTTATGAAACAGACTTGGTGAAACTCTGAATTTAATTTTCATGGAACTCCAAGCACAGACATATATATATATATATATATATATATATATATATATATATATATAGCTTTTTATGGCTACTCTGGAAATGTTCTATTTCCCTGGATGAATATTAAGCACCAGTTTATACTGGATTTGGGGTCTTGAATCTTCCACAAAGACCCAGCGGTAAATATTTGGTCCACAGCTTGGTGCTATGGAGAGGTGCCAGAACCTGTAAGAGGTGGGATCTAGTGGGAGAGTTTCGGAAAGCACCTCCTCAAAGGTGATGGATCAGGGCCCTCGTCTCTTCCTTCCCATACCTTATTCCATCTGACTTAGAGTGATGAAAATGAAAAATAACCTAAAAAATCTAAATGGCATCTTTTTCAAGGCAATCCCCCCCCCCCATAGCCATTGACGTTTTCTCTGTCCTCAGTATTCTCTAAATTCAAAACGATAGTCCTGCAATGGATTTCTTTTTATTGATCATGCTTAGGAGGATGGACTTTGGTATCTGTAGGTTAATTTGGGAAGTTTCCAACCTATATGTGCTCGAATGTGGTTGTTGTGTCTTCTCACTCTTCTTATGGTTCTTAGATCAGTAGACTTTATTATGACATCCTTTTCATTTCATTCATTGTATTTCCATCTATCTCCCTCTGTGATGTCTCGAACAAAGTCTTTGGAACTATCTTCCAGTCTACTATTTTTTTTTTTTTCTGCTATAACCATTCTGCTGCCAAGGATGTCCGCTGCCATTTTTATTTTAGTAATTATATGTTTACGTATTCTTGAGCAGTGAGTTTTTTTTATTTGTTTCTGTTAGAGGCTTGGCAATATTACTAATGCAGAATAATAGTTCCTAGCTTGATTTTCTTTGCTCCACCTAGGTTTTGCCTGGGCAGATTGAGAATTTACATAAGGTCTAGACTCTAGGTACAGGTGTTACAGGATATTATTTGCTTCCTCTATTCTTTCATTCATATTCATGCCACTTTTCAGAACTAGGATGCCCCATGTCCCCTAATAATAAATCTTTAGACATTTGGGGTCTCAGTTGAATGTGGATAGGATTTTCTCTAGGACTACTTTTGGTAGCTCATGAGCTTAAACTCCTTAAGCCTATGAAGTGCAAGTATGTGATAAAAACAAATTTTCCAGTGAGCCAAAATGAACCCTCTCCTTGCTATCATTAGTTTCCTTAGAGAGAGTATTGTATTCATAAAATAAGAATGGGATGCTATTTTAAAAGCACTGAAGGAAAAATAAGAGCTTTTGAAAATTAAAAGTGCTGTTAGTGCCAAGTGGAAAATTCCTGCAAAAGGTTTGACAGGTAAAATGGGGGAAATTGTTCAATAAGTAAAGCAGGAATATGAAGAGGCAGAAAATAAGAGAGAGGAAACTAAAATGGTACTAAAATTATGCCGTGGCTTCCAGAGGAAAAATTTGAGAAACCATTTTTATTCTACGTTTACCTTATATATCCAAGGCTGGTATTTATCTTCAAAATGCTAGGGTTGTAAACAATTTTCTCTCACAATTTTAAAGGTTTTTCTCTTTTGTTTTCTAAATGTCATAGTTGTTTTTGAGAACTATAGCATTCTTCTACTGAAAGAATTTTTTATTTCCTTCATGAAAACCTGTCAGTTCTTCTTTCCACGTGCCATGTTCTGAAATTTCAGAATTATGCATCATGATGTGGATTTAGTATTACTAAATCATGATAATATAGCCTATTGCAGTTTGAAAAATTATATCTTTTGGTTCTGTGACTTTTTATGCAGTTATTACATTGCTAATTTCCTTTCCTGTAACTTCTCTATTCTCTTTTTCTGAAACTCTTATTATTCAGTAGGATATTATTGAAGAAACTGGTGTCTGATGTCCACGTGATGGCACAGCAAAAGAGCAGAGTGGAGCTTTTCAGGATGGGCTGTAGCTCAGTGGTAGAGCACTTGCCCAGCACATGCCCAGGATACTTGGTTCATTCACCACCAGCACTAAAAAGAATAAAAAGGTAAAGTGGGCCAACAAGATAATTCAGTGGACTAAGCACCTGCTTGGGCAAGTGGAGAGATCAAGGTCCAATCCCCAGTCCTGCACACCATGCTAGCTGTACCCCTAGGGCACGCTGGGGACTGAGCCAGGGACTGAGCCTGGCTGTGGTGGAGCGTACTTGTAACCCCTGCACTGGGGAGAATGAAACCAGGAGGAGAACTAAGAGTCTGAGCTGCATAGTGGGACCCTGTACCAAATACATAAATGAAGAAAAAAAAAAAAAGGCAAAAGAATGGAAATTTTCAAATACAGACCAACTTCCTCCTCTTTTTCATTTTATTTAATCCAGGCTGCAGTGTATGGGTTAGTGCCACTCACAACCAGGGTGGGTCTTCCCTCCTGTTTGTTGTCTGTCTTACAGACACACTTAGATGAGCGCCTTCCAGCTGATTGAGTCAAGTGGACACATACAAAGATGGTCACATGTATTTATAGTTTCATATCAATATAAGTTAATAGTAATGAAAAAATCTGAAGTTAAAAATAAAAACAAAAAACCCTGATAATCAAACTGAACCTATACATAGACAAGCATAATTTAATTAACTGTAAACATAGCATTTTACCTATAGAACTTTCTGTTTACAGAATAACTACTGGAAAGGAATTTTAAATTTTACTTCATAAGTTTGCTATTGGCAGTGCCTATAGTGTGGTAATATCAAAAGTTTTGCAGGTATGAGGAAGAACATATGGAAGGAATAAGGCCAAGAACAACCCTAGATGTTTCATTTCAGTTAATGCTGTCACATCAGTGTCAGCTCAAGGTTTTATTTATTTTTTAAAATTTTATTAAAAATAAATTATTAATTTTAACGAGAAAGAAATAACAATGAGACAGTTTCAAAAAAGGTTAGTAGGACAGTTACAATAATTAATACATTGCATATTGTTGTTTTCACAGTAGTTGTTCAGTCAAGATTCTAGAAAGACCTAAAAGACTCATTAAACTGTGGTAGCAATACATGAATTTAGTGGCCAGCCCAGGGCTTCCAAATATTATTCCTAACTGAAATAACTACAGTTTCCTAGTGAAACAGCTGGATTTATGTTGTGTTAATTAATCTTAATTGTCAGTTTGAGAGATACCTAGGAGGACTACGGATTTAGCTCAGCAGTAGGACACTTGCCTAGCAAACTGGAAGCTGTGGGTTCAGTCTTCTCCATCAAAAACAAACCCAAAATAAACTTCACCTAAAAAACAATTCAAGAAAAAAAAAAAAAAGGACAAAAGCAAACAAGGCAACTTGAGAGATACCTAGAAGGTTACTAATGAAGCACATTGTTGGAGTGTCTAGGTGTCAGATTGGTGTCCTAGTGGTGTGTCTTAGGCCCTATATCTGGGATCTGGCCCCTTGCTCTTAGCTTTTCCTCCTGCTCTTTGCTCCTTGGTTCCAGGAGATGAGCAGCTTTACTACACCCTCTTGCCACGCTATTCTCCCATGTGGCCAGCTAACTATGGACTGAAACCTCTGAGACCATAAGCCAAAGCCAGTGTTTCCCTCTTTCAGTCGTGTAAGCTAGATATTTTGTCCTAGCAATGGAAAGGTGACCATACAGAGAAGTGGGATCAATCCTATGACTATACTTAACCTGAGAAGTCTTTGGGAACTGGTGTGTAGAAAGTTGGGATGTGAAGAATACAAAAAGTTTAGGATACTATCGTGGTTCCTTGCCTCAGGAACTTCATGTTTTATGATTTGGGGGAAGATGGCAACATTTGTGTTTGTATAGGGGAGATGGCTGCAATACTGTTTGTCAAATGATGTGGAATCTGTGAATGGAAGAAAAGCTGTCTACATTTTGTCCAAGACTTTGTGTGAGGCTGAATTTAAATGTGGCAGACTAATCTAACAGAGGAAATTTCAAGGCAGTGAAACAACAAGGTTGTGCCATAGACAGATATTGCTGGTTGCCTTTAGCTAGATTTTACAGTGAGAATAAAGAGAATAAAACAAAGTTGAAAGATTTCAAACCTTGTAGTTTCACTAGAAAAGAAGTATGTTTAAAGTTAGGGCCAAAGAATGTGTGGTTTCTAAGAGCTTTGTGACACTAAAAAAAAGTCAAATGCTTTGCTGTAGGACAAAGGAAATATGCTTTTAGGGTATTTCAGGAATTGGGCAGTCCCACCCATGGAAGGCTTAAGGATGTAAAAGCATAATCACATATGAAAGACTTGGTATTAAGAAGACAGAACAAGGGGGCCCTGTCCATTCAGGATTTCCTAGGGTAGTATTTCCCTCAGTTCAACCATCCAGGCTCTCAGAACCCACTGCCACAATAGTTCAAAGGGGCTTGGCTGCTGCTTAAAGTGGTGGAAAACCTGAGATCATCCACAGGATGTTGGTTTAGCAGGCATGCAGAATGGAAGAGTTGTTGAGTCATGGAGACTTTCGCCCAGATTTCCGAGTAAAGTCTGGGGGTGCAGACAGCATGTCACTGGGTCAGAATCCCTGCTAGGAGTCCTTGCAAGAGTGATGCATGGAGTTGTGAAAGTGAACCTGGGGCTACAGCGGAGACCCCCTCAAGGTAGAACTACCAGGAACGTGAACATCTGCTGAGAAAAGCAATAGGCAGAGCAGAGCTGGCCTAGGAGAGAGGCTATATGGGCTGCAGCTGGCAAGGTAATAGGGGCACAACTGCTCAAACCTTGTGGGATTTGCATTTCTCCTCCACGTGTCCTTAATAATGCTTGGTCTGCTGGGTTTGAGTCATGTTTTTGTCTCATTTCTGCTTATTCCCCTATGCCTCCCTTTTCGAATCCCTATGTCATTGTATGTTGGAAATATTTATCCCTCTGATTTTACATCTCCCAGCTAAAGGTGTGCCTTGAGTCTCAGAGGAGACTTTGGGCTTGCATTTTTTTAGCAATTCTAGAATTACTGAGATTTGAGGGAAGATATCAGTGTAGTCTCACTTGTACACAGACTTGTTATGTCACAGGTAGAATTAGAAGCTTGTTATTGGCTCTATCTGGAGATGAGGTATGGGTTAAGATATGTTTGGGTGTCATGCTGACAAGGCTGGACTTGTGTTGGTTAATCTGGTCAACTTGATTGGTTTGAGGGATGTGTAGATTATTAGTAAAGCACATTTCTGGGTGTCTTGGGTTGGTCATGGTGGTGTGACCATAGGGACCTATGTTTGTTTGGTTCCTGGCCCTTTCCTCTGTTTCTTTTCCTCTGCTTTTTGCTTTCCAGCTGACATAAAGTGACTACCTTTTCTTTGCCATGCCCTTCTGTCATATTTATGCCAATCGTATTTGAAGCCTGTCAAACCATTTATTTAGGCTGTCATCAGACATTTTGCCTAAGCAATGGAAAGGGGACTAATACACAGATGCAAGGGGGACAGTAGTAGGCCAGCAACATTTCAGTGCCCCAATGTAAAAGTGTTCAAAAATCAGGAATATGCTGGGGAAGGATTTTGTTGTATTGAAGTCTGTAAAAAAAAAAATGTTGCCTTGTTCATTTTATTTTATTACCTGGCTTTGATAACTTCCCTTTATCATTGCTTTCTGGCTGATATCACACAGGTCTCATCCCAACTAGGTCTCACTCCAAACTCACATCACGGCCTTGCACCCAGCATAATTCTGAGATAATATCTTCTTATAGGAAAGTTTGCAAATTTGTCTCAGATTTCATGGTTCCTTAAACTGCACAACCACCACCCTGATACTCTGTTGCTTATGGTTTTGCCTACTGGACTGTAATGACAGCAGTTTCCCACTTATTCTTCTTTCTTTATATACACACTGGTCTGTGTGTGTGGCCTACAGACTTGCCATCTACCCACACAACCACTAAGCACTAAAATCTTCACCTACATTTTGTGTTCTTCTAATCACTGAAGGAATACTCTCTCTTAAAGATCCTAAATTAGGTTTTCTTTTTTTTTATTGCATTTAATAAGAAATAACAATGTGTCAGTTTCAAAACACATTGATAGTACATTTCCAGTATTTGATACAATGCATATTGTTGTCCTCCTAGTAGTTATACAGAGCACAGAGTGCAGACATAATAATTTTTCTAATCATTATTGGTACAAAAATTTTCTTCTCATTGAACTAAGAGAAAGTAGTTGTATACAAAATCCAGTGTTCCATAATTGCAGTGCATTATTGGCAAAACTGGCTTAAATCAACAGCTCCCATCATTACCAGTTTTGCCAATAACCCACTGTGATTAGGTAACAAACTTTAAGATCCGAATGACCAAAGATGATATAATCAAAATGCCAAAAAAAATTATGGCTATAGATTGTGTTTGAATCACAAAAAGAAAAAGAAGTCTAGCCTTAGAACTTTGTAGGTAATATTTGGTAGATAAAAAGGAAATGGAGTCAGTACGGACAAAGCAAGGAAATGGCAGAGGAGGGGCATCGGCAGGAGGTCTGGGTGAGGAGGTCACCGCTGCTAGTGTAGCAGATTCAGGCGGGGGGTGGGGGGGCGCAGCAGGGCTCAGCTTTGGTAGTTTGAGGGCATGAATATGTGTCTGAAGATGGACTCTGGGTGTTACTCTGGGCTTTGGAGAAACTTCAAAGGGAAATGGTGGAACAGGCTCTTCTGGGAGCCTGCTGTAGCAGCTACACGGAGAAGAAAGGGAGAAAAGACACGCGAGCCACCGAGGGCCTCTGCAGCAGCTGAGGAACGAGACACTGGGAGCTGGCAAAGGGGCCAAGAGTGAATGGAAACTAACGACATCTTTTTTATTTTATTATTTATTTATTTTTATTCATTTTAGTGAGAAAAGAAGATAAAATAGCAATGAAACAGTTTCAAAACAAATTAGTAGCATGGTTACAATTAATACCATGCATATTGTTGTCTTTATAGTATTCAGAGGAAAAGGCGCAGACCTGGCATCTTGTCTAAACGGTATTACTACAAACTTTTATTCTCAATGAACTAAGGCAAAGTAGCTATCTATCTATCCTATATATATATATATATATATATATGTATCCTTGTGTATACATATATATTTTTATCTTTTTAAGGTTTCTAATACTAGGAGAGAATATCATACTATGTCTTATAAGTAGATTGGAAGTCAGAGATCTAGTATGAATCATAAAACAAAAAGTATAAGTAAACAATATTCAGAAAATTAATTAAATATTAATTAAATATTTCAAAACAATATTTCAAAATTTAAATGAAATCATGATTCCAACTTAGAGGCCAGAATGTTGTATATCATATGTACAAATCTGTAATCAACTCAGAGTATTTGCATAGTATTTGAATAGGTGAATATATACAAAGATATCAACTAAGAAAAAGTTTCCATGGTAGTAAAGAATTATTAAGAATAAAACAAAACATAAATATTAGAATTACAAATTATGAGCAGAACTTCTCCCAGTTTGGGGATAGGATATTGCACAAAGTTCTAGTATGTCATGGACATGGACAGTGTCCATGATGCTTACTGGTGGCCAGGTGTCATTTGTGGGACTGAGCTACTGCTATTTCCTTGATATCCACCCTGTAGGCCCAGACAGAATCATGACCCATAGGGTGCAGGAGAAGTCCATTTGTAGAATATGCTGATGGATGTATTCTGCTGCTATATATAAAATAGTTGAAAGACTGCTTTTATATACCTTTTTTTTTTTCCTCCTGTGTTTAATTATTTGCTCTATTTTGTGGGTTCTTTCCATTCTCTTTCTTTTATGCTCTTGTCTCCTGTATTTGTTCTGGGTGGGCTTGGGGCCTGAGAGTGCATTTTGCTCCTTCTCTTTGTCATTTTGTATAGCCCTGCCTTCTGACCTTTGGTGTAGAGCTTTGGTGGAGTTCTTACCTTAGCACCAGGTCTGGATCTCCCAAGTTCAAAGTTGCCCAGGTTGGTGTGGCTTGGGTCTGGCTTTTGAGCTGCACTTCTTCCTGTTGCAGCACTTGGAGGCAAACTTGTTGTGCTACTCTGGCTGGATGTTCTGCTCCTGGATCAGCTCAGTGGGTCTTGTCTCTAGTCTCTTTGCAGGGAGTTCTGCAGTTTTCCACACTGGGTGTGCTCAGTCTGGTTTCTGGGTCCGGTGAATTTCCGGTGGGCCCAGGGAGGTCTCACTCACATGCCAAGCCTGGTTGCTGGTCAAATGAGTTTCTGGCAGGCCCTAAGTGGTCTACATCACATGCCAGGTCTGGTTTCTGAGTGGAAAGAGTTTGTGGCTGGCCCAGGGTGGTCTCTATCATGCGCCCGGTTGGGTTGGTTGAATGAGTTTCCAGCTGCCCTAGGAAGATCTCACACATGCGTTGGGCCTAATTTCTGGGTTAAACCAAAAATAAAAACATCTTGAATGAACTTATTTCCTTGATAAAGGAGAAGGGAGAATCCCTGGGTTTCCTTGCAAGGAGGATGTGGATGCTGAGCTAAATATGAAAGGCAGAGAACTGGCTTCTCAGTACATTTGGGATTAGATTTGAGTGTCTTGACTGTGAGCCAACAGCATTTGGATACTTACAAATCTAACAAGTTGAGGTAACATCCCAGCTTGGGGTGCTGCTGGCTTTTCCTGCCAGCCAGCTTGATCTGTTACAGACCTCGGGCAAAGACGGGCTCAGTGTTTTCCTGAAGTTCCTACCATTGATTGCTTGTGATGAGAATTTCATGGGGCTCCACAGACAATTTGCAGTCTTCTCCCTGTGGAATCCGAAAGGGGCTACTTCTGAGGAGCACAACACCCCCCCCCCACCCCGAACCAGGAAAGAATTGTCAAGACTGATTCAGGGGCAGGTTGCAACGCCAAGAATTTCTTTTTCATTCCTCAGCAAAGTCTGACTGAAGGCCTCTGTGGTTTGTGGCTGTCTGGCTCCAGTGGGGTCTGCTGCCCTCAGCCCGGCTGGAGGGGCTGGTCCTGAGCACCGTCACTGTCGTGAGCAGGCAGCCAGGCTGCCTTCCTCCCTGCACTCTTGGCATTCATGTGGCATGGCTATAAATTATACCCAGCGTGTTCATTTTCAGTTTAAATGTGTTCTCATCCCAGAGGAGCGACTAATGGCATCAAGTTACTGGTGTGAAAAAAGCCTGCCGCTACAATGACTATGGATTAATGAAGTAGCAGCCCTGCAGGCTGGGGTGGCAATAAATTGTCAGCCACTGGTGACATGGATTTTAAATTATGTTCTGTCCCTTTTCCCCTTCTCCAAAATCATTTTGCTGTGAAGTTGTTGGGTAAATGTTTACCTTTACATAAATGTTTGCTTTCTATTAAAAGTTGAGGCAAGCAACACCCCTTCCTCTCAGAAAGCCGAAAGCCGGCTCAAGGGGATTTAAAAGCCTATCATACCTTTCTAGGAGGCATGAAGCAAATCTCTTAATCCAGGACCATCAGTGACTGATAAATTTCATTCAGAAAATTGGCACATATAGCATTTTACCAGTGAACTCTGCCTACTTGGTAAGTTACTATTTTCACCTTTTCTTATGGTCTTTTATTTCCTTAATAAATTTTAAATGAGGAACCAATATAGTTCCCACCAGTGTTTTTGAAACATAGCAAGTCTGCTTTTCATTTGATGAAGGGCCCCAGGGAGTTCAATGATAGGCCATGGAGAGTCTGAGAATCCCTGATCCTACGAGCAAATTGTTCATATGTTTTTCTAAAAAGATCACCTATAGATTTTATCAAATTCATGAGACATTTTGTAATAGCAAAACAACTTAAGGGTTACTACAGTGAATTGCATACATGGCTATAATTTCCTCTTCTTCATATGCCCAAGCCCTTGCAATGGGATTTTGTAGGTCTTTCTATTGAGACGAGGCACCTTTATCCATCCCTTGATTTTTGGGTTGGATGTGAGACCAGCTTTGACTGGTCTTTGAAAGGATTTCAGCAAATGTAATAGAAGTAAACTTGCAAAGAGCTTGAACATTGGGGTTGGCCTACTTACCATTCCTGCTCCTCTGCTGCTATGTGAACACAGCAGAGCTAATCTCATGAGCCACATGACCCAGGCACCCCCAACTTCCCCACTGACCCACCCCCATAACTGCAGACAATGAGCACAGGTATGACCAGTCATATCTGAGCCAAACCTAAACAGTGCAGCTCACATTGCTACCCTATGCAATTCTGAGCTAATGACACATGATTTTGAGAAACTAACTTGGGGTAGTTTATTATATAGTGAACACTGATACATGTTCTATACCAGACAGTGCACATTTTGAGGATGGAAGCATGTCTTGATTTTTTTGTACTCCCTTTTCCAAGATACAGAGGAATGACTCAATATGTATTTGCTCAGGTGGTCAAGCTGGCCTCCCCAGGACTATAATGAAGTCCTCTCAAGATTACTCAGTATATCGAGAGGCATTCCAGAGCCCCTGACTTGAGGACTTTCCTCGCATATAAAATGTGCTGCAAAACACTTACCTGGTGGTGCTGTTGCAGTTGGTGGAGATCCCATGTGTGCCAGAGATGTGGCTGACAGTGAAAGCAGAACCAAGCTTAGGAAGAGGCATGCAGGACGCCCCAATCACCTGTGTCCAGCCCACAGACTGTCATTTCCAGTTTTCTACTCTGTTGCAAAGTCAGACTGGTTCTCTCAGAGACCCACATGACATCCTGCTGGTGCCCACTGCCACAGCACTGCCACCTGGCTGGAGGACTTGCTGTTCCCTCAGTGAGGACTGTGTCAGGACCCTGAACAGGCTGAGGAGAATGAGTTGCTGAGCTTGCTCTTTGCACCTTGTCCCCTCACTTGTAAACTAAGGTGGAGAGCAGTATGCTCTCTAAGAGCCTTTTCAGCATGGGTACCCCAGGGCTTGCATCACTACCTGTGTCTCATCTAAGCATGAAGGACTATGCTGTTCCCAGGATCAGCTAGCCACAAAAGACTTCACTTTTGTTTTGGAATTTGTTTTTTGTATTTTAGGGAAGCATCTATAGGGTGTTGGACTTGTAGTGATCCTCCTGTTTACAGCCTCCCAAGAGCTGGGATTATAGGTGTGAGCCGCCTCACCCAGTGTCAATTGCCTGCCCTGGGGGTGGAGCCAGCATGGTAGGCCCGGGGACCAAGCCCCTAGCCCCTGCTCTTGCTTGCAGGAGCTTTAATCCACTGAGCTATTTGGCCTGCCCCTGGAAAATAAAAATGCTTTTAAAAATAGTCAAAAGCAGAAAAGTGGAAAAGAAGTCTAAAGAACTGAGAAAAAAAGAAAAGAACACGTTGATTTGAGTGGGTACTAGAACCTTGCTCAATGCAGGATAAAGGAGCTTTGTGCTACGCCCATAACATACTGAATCAAGATTTGGGGACTCACAGAAAAAATGTTCTAGAAAGACAGGACTCGTTTTTAAGACAACACTATGCAATACAGCAACCATTGTTGAATTCTTATTACTTTAATGAATGAAATTTTGTATCGTTTCTTTTTTTCTTTTGGGGGAGTACCTTAAGAAAAAGTGATAGCTTTATTTTTAGTGTATATTTAAAAACTAGTCTGAAAAGAGGTTGTGTGAAAGACCAGAGGACTACTTACAAATTGACAGTTCCAAGCCAGTGAAAAAGAAAGAATAAAAGAAAAAAAGAAAAGAGAAAGAAGTGTATCATTTCTAATGTTTTTTTTTTTACTATTTTATACCTTTATTACAAAAATCACACATTAAGAGTTCATGACAAAGATTTATGAAAAGTTTGGCTAACATTTTTTTTTTTTAATTGAGACTTCCAGGGCTGAGAAGATAGCTCCGCAGTCTAAGCATCTGCCTGGAAAGCACAAGGACCTGGTTTGTCCCTGGTTACTGCATGCCATGCTAGCCATGAAACTAGGCGTGATGGCACACACCTGCAATCCCAGTGCTGGGGAGGCTTACACAGGATGATTATTACTACAAGTCCAAGCTGCATAGTGAGACACTGTACCAAATAAATAAATAAATCTTATATAATAAAATTGAGACTTTCTGTCCTTTCTGACACTTAAAATGATTTCTCTTTAGAATTTAGGATAAAAATTTTTGTGTTAGGCCGGTCAGATAACTCAGCAGATTACAGCACATGCTTGGGCAGATGCAGGGGCCAGGGGTTCAATCCCGACCTGCCACTGCCAGCCCTGCCCTGGGGCATGCTAAGAAGGGGAATGAGACTGGGTGTGGTGGCATGCACCTGTGATCCTAGTGTTTGGAAGGCTGAAAAATAGGAGGGATCACTATGAGCCCGATCTCTGTAGTGAGACCCTGTAGACCCTGTGCTAAATACATTTTTAAAAAATGTGTTTGAGATGAGTTTAGAAACAATGTATAAACACACTATTCACCTCCAAAAGTAAAGATGTCTCAAAATTCTGCACAGTTCTTTTCAAAAGATCCTGAAAAGTAAAAACAATCTATGGACAAAGCTGGAGGCATCCTAATACCGGACTTCAGCACCTGCTACAGGGCCTCATAGTAACCAAGACAACATGGTGTTGCACGTAAACAGATGTACAGATCAGTGGAGCAGAATAGAGACCCCCAAAGTATGACCACACATCCACAGACAGCTAATTCTTGAAAATGGGACCAAAAACATGCAGGCTATTCAACAAATGGTGCTGGAAAAACTGGACAGCCCCATGAAAAAGAACAAAACTAGTATTCTCTTCATCCTGTACAAAATCAACTTAAAACTGGTCAAAGACAAGAATGTACCACTGGACACTGACATGACTGTTGAAGATGCAGAGAAAACCCACTAGCACAGGAAATTATTTTTTGAATATGACCCTTAAAACACAGGAATCAAAAGACAGACAAATGGGATTGCATCAAACTAAAAGTCTTATGGATAATAGGAAATAACAGTGAAGATAACACACTCACTCAGACAAAATATTTAACTATCCAAAATATATAAAAAACTTAAAAAACAACAAACCTCAAACAATCCCATTACAAAATGTGCAAATAAAAAAGCAGATGTGCAAATGATTTGAATAGACATTTGTCAAAAGAAATATATACAGCCAGAAAATATATCTTTTTTTTTTCAGAACTGGGGATCAAATTCATAGTCTTGCACTTGCACTTGTGCCCCTGAGCTATCTCCCCAGCTCCTGAAAATGTTTCTTTAAAGACTCAATATCATTAGTCATCAGGGAAATGCAAAACAAAACAAAACAAAACAAAAAAAACCATGATTTTACCTTATTCCAATTAAAAAATGCTAGCAAGGATATTCAGGAAAAAGAACTCTCATACACTGTTGGGAGGAATATAAGTTACCATGAGCATTGTGGAGAGCAGCAAGAGAGTCCAAGACACTACACAGATCTGCCTATCTCCCTCCTGGGTACACATCTAAAGGAAATCAGCAGACCAACATATTTATTGTGGTACTATTGACAATAGTCATGATATGAAATCAACCTCGGTGCCCATTAAAAAATGGATAAAGAAAATGTTGCCTATACATGCAGTGGGACATTATTCTACCATGAAGAAGAATGAGATCCTGTTATGTGCAGCAAAATGAATGCTGGAAGTTACTAAGTGGAATAATCCAGGAACAGAAAGATGCGCCGCATGGTTTCTCTCATATGTGGAAGTCAAAGAAAAAGAAGTTGACTCCAATGGAGAAGACTGATCACCAGGAGCCAGGAACTCGGGACAGGAAGAGGGCTACAGGGAGGCTGGCTATGCACAACGCACACTGTATGTGAGTATTAAAATATTACACTGAGTCCTATTAACATGTGTGATTAATACACACTAATCAAAAATAAATAATAAAAATTGTCTTTACCGAAGTGGATATTAAGCTTACATTTGAAAACAAATATGAATATAATGATTTTTATCCAATTATCTCTACATATATCCAAAGAGAAAATTATAACTCATTCTGTCTTGATTTTAATAGGATTTTTTATCTGGAAAAGTGAGAGCTACATTAAAATCAGCACTAAGCAAGCAAACAAAACAGCTGAATGGCATCCTCAACTTCTTCATTTATTATAATCATGTTTTACTACAACTCATTCTTAAAGTTGATGAACTATATCTTCCTTCATTTACCTACTCAACACAGAATAGCATTGTCAAAAGGGGAGATTCACACAGCAGACACGGTAGTGTGTGACCTCAGTAAGGCATTTGATAAAGGTATAAACCATCTTTCTCTCCATCTGGCTTTTCTTAGGATGCTCTTATATTGGCGTCACATTCTTCTAAGAGTAGAATTAAATCTTCAATCAGGCTGTGTTCTCTGCCATGTGTCACTCGCATAATGTCAAAAGCCTGATGGAAAGAAGAGCATACTGATTAGACCCCAAAACAGGTAAGTCCCTGTCCACTTTCAGCTTCCTAAGGATGCGGGGGTCTGGTGACCCTCATGTGTACAGGGTGTGTGGTCTCTGACAGGCTCACCGCACTGTGCTTGTGGAGTCAAGTCACTGTGTGAGTCACAGGGTAACACCTGGAAAGCAGACTTGGATGCAACTGGTCCAGGGATCAGTAGTGACCTTCAGGAGCTATTTTAGTACATGGGTTTAGGTGGGCAGTTGCAGGTGCTTCAGAATTACTCCTGAGGTGCTTAAGTTATATGAAAGAAAAATATGATCATGTTTCCACGTCTTTGCGATCATTTTTTCTGTTTTGCATGCTGAATTTGGTTCTCACAAACAGGCACTGTGCCTGCTGTACAAACACACTGCTGTGTTCTTTTCATGGCACATGATGCCAGAAGCATGGCTTCCTCCTCCTTCACTTTCCATTCTCGGCCCATCACTAAACCAGGCCAATTCCATCTCTAAAATGTTTCTGGAGTTAGTGTGTGCTGTGACTACTCCAACGGGAGAGCCCAGCAAGAGTAATGCAGGCCACTTGCAGCCATGGCCCGGAGCCCCTACCTCACATAGCTGGGTTTGTTCCTGGAGCTCCAGCTTCCATGCTGGGGGAAGCCAGAGTGTGAAGAAGCCTGATAGCTCCTCCCCAAGGCATTCTAGCCAGGACCTCAGGTATGGATCTGAGAAGCCTCCAGGTGATTTCGGTGCCTGGTCAGAAGTCAGCCTAATGAAACCTCAGACAAAACAGCAGGTGTCACGGGGAGGCAGAAAGCTGTTCCTGCTGGGCTTTGTCCCAACTTCTGAGTCACAGACTGTGAGCATACTGTTGTTGCCACTTTGCTCTGTAGAGTTTCAGATGGCTTGTTACAGAGAAATAAATAACCAGAACACCTTAAAAATATCTGAGAGAGAGAGAGAGAGAGACAGAGACAGAGAGAGAGAGCAATATCTTGCATTGCCCAAATGGGGCCTGGGGTGGGCTGTGGGAAGGATGTGACTCTGGTGGCACCCAGCACAGCACCTGCACAGAGTACTGAGGCTCAGCTGTGGCTGCATACCACTTTCACTTGGGCAGCACCAAGGGTCATAAAGCCCAGAGTCCACACATGACCCACGGGAACACGCTCTCTGGGAACCAGACTGGTGCACCAGAGGAGACTCAGATGTCCTGAAGGTGAACAATCAATACTGCAATGCAACAAAGCACAGCAAACATTCATTACCGTTAATTTACAGTCAGCACAATTATCATTTTAATGGCTCTATACAATTAATGTCATCATGTTTATAGACCATTATTTAATAAGTACTCTTGGAAATTTAGATCTTTTCACTTTTTATTATGATGATGCAGATCTTCTAGCCTACAGCAATTTTTTTGTATTTATTAAATATTTACTTGAGGCTTATTTTTTGGCTTTGTGCTTGGTACTAGAGGTAAATTCCTAGGGGTAGAATAAGGTATGGATGTCTGAAAAGGCACAGAATTCTGGAGGGAGGAGGTACCTCGTTGGTCAAGCAGGGAGGCCCCATTGTTCTCATTTCATTCCCATTGGGGGAGTCCTTTCTATCATTAGAGCAGAGGCTGAAGCCAGAGAAGTAATGTAGTCGTGTGTGTGTGTGTGTGTGTGTGTGTGTGTGTGTGTGTGTGTGTGTGTGTTGGCTGTCTACCTGTGCTTCTGGCCTTTAAAAGGTTCCCTCTACACTAGAGGAAAGGACAGCAAGCTGACAGAGGCAGTCTCTAGGTAGCTGCTTAGAGAGAGGGAGAAGGGGAAAAGATCAGGAAAGTCGCTCAGCCTGGAAGAGAGCAGTGCTCTCTGAGCCAGGGCTCCAGCTGTTACATGCAGTAGTGGTCAAGGTCCCAGAAGGAGGTAGGGGTGAAGGTGCACAGTGAATGCCAACAGGTCCCGAAGTGGGGGTCCTAGGAGGGTAAGAGAGGCACCAGGAGCTGCCCACCTCATAGGCAGCCAGGCTTCTGTGAGTTTCCCCAGGCAGCAGGTTAGAAACAGATGTCCGATGCCATTTAGCCAGCGTGGACCACGTGTTTTATACCCTCCCCAACTCCTGCCCTCCACTATTCTGAACACCCTAAGGTCCAAGGCAGAGACCTATGTGACACTGTGACTGTAAGAGAGGAAAGGAGGGGGACTGCTCACTCAGAGAGCCTTCCTGGGAAATCCTCCTACTTCAAAGCTGCCTTAGATGTGCTCTTCCTTTTTATGCGGCAGAGGCGGGATGTGCTGTGATGTGGCAGAGAAGGGCAAATGGGGTGGAAGCAGGGCCTGAAAAGCTCTTTGCACAAGGAGACATCACCCTCCACCCAGAAAGGAGGCAGGCCTGGTCCACGGGCTCGCCTCCCTCTTGCCTGCACAGCGCCCTCTGCCGGTGATGGCTGGGCATAGCCTGAATGCCCATAGCCATTGCTTTGCTTGGGGATCTCCACCTACAGGAGGACTGGTCTGTGCTGTGTGATTTGCCTCACAGACTAAATAACAAAACCATCTTCTTGCCAGCGTGGCAGTATGAGGTAGGCCCGCCTGTTTTCAAATATAATTCTAGCTCTATTCTTTCTTTTTTGCTCTTTTCTTCTGGGTCTGGTCCTAAGTTTCACTTTTTCCTCAGTTTCAGCTTTAAGAATAAGATCTCTCAAAGGTCACAGTTCATTGGCACAGATCTGGAGTCCTCCTGTCTACTGAAGGATGGACCTGCCCTCTGACAGCTGGACAAGCGTCCACAAGGGCATGCAGCTCAGTCATTCTGAGTCACAGAGCCCCAGGGGGACTGCCTGGCCTCCCAGTCCACCTACTTAGGGCAGGGCCAGGAGCCCAGCCAGTCCAACATGTTCCTGTTTGAGAAGCACCACTCCTGAGGTCATATGGCCTGCTGCTCTCGGGACTCATCTGTCCATCCCAGCATCCATGTGGACCTCCACCAGAAAACAGTCTGGTGGCAAAGGAGAAGGACCAGGGGCTCCTGGATGTGGCTTCTGCGGCTCCCCGAGGGCCACGGAGGATGGTCAAGACGCTGCCAGCTGTGCTTTGCACTCTGTTATTTGGTGGCAACTGTGACACTGGGAGCAAAAGTAGGCAGGGGCAGCACCACGTGCATCTGTGAAGTCTGAGAGTCCTGCCTCTGGGATCTTCCCACCCAAGGGGGCTGGGAGTACTCGCTTCAGCAGCACATATACTAAAATTGGAAAGAGGGCTGGGAGCAGTGAGGCAACAGGGTCGTGGGGCAGAGGACTAATGTGAAAAGACTGAGAAACCCTACCTCATTTGTATAAAATACAAAACTGAATATAGATGATGAGCTAACAAATAAACATTACAATTTTCTCTAGGGGATAGGCAGATATAGAACACGACAGACAGGAAGAAGAGAAACCCAGTTGTATGCAAAGCATGTCTGTGACACTCGTGTTGTGGGCCTGTGTGTATGAATGATGTGATATGCTGGGTGGACCGGGAGCTGCCACTCAGGCCTGGTGAAGGAGGACAATGGCTGCTCCTTCAGAATGTCACCTGGAGCTGCTCCCTGGGATGCAAGGCGGGGGCAGTGGTAGGGGAGAGGGGGCCTCCTGGCCCAGGCACAGCTCTTCAGCTCAGGGGGAAGATGAAAAAAGTTCCAATAAATCTCTGCTACACCAGAGCAACTGTTTCCAGCAGCTATTTCTCCCTTTTCACAGCACCTCCCACATGCATACAGGCCACGTCAGGGAAGACAATTTCAGTTTAATTTCCTGCAGCAGCATACAAAACAGATTAAGGAAATATAAAATTGGAGGCAGCTTGTGTTGGGAAAAGCTTATCTCTTTCCATTAAATTTTATTTTTTTAACAGTAGCATTTAAAAAGAGCCTGTGCACAGTCCTCCACAGAGGACTCATTTGAAAGCTCCGGGGAGGCGGGGGGTGCTGCACCCATGTAGACATTCTAAATGTCACGTGGGAAATGGCAGCGTAGATTGTCTGCCACCAGGCAGACACATGATTCACTGTGGAATAAAGAAAGGGTCCCCAGAGCTGATTTCAATCTCATCACATATTTTTTTAAAGTAATTTTAGAATTGTTGCCATATATTAAGTAAAATGAATCAAATCAACTTGTGATTCAAAGTTGGAGACAATATGGCTTTCATATTAATTTTTAATACAAATATATTAAGCTTATCAAAGTTCTCATATGCTTTCTACAGTGAGCCTGAGGAATCTAATAAATGACTTCCTCAAGCATGATTTAAATATGGATATAAAACCAGAGGGAAAAGAAATGCACGCATGGTAAGAGCCTCTGGAGTCACATCACAACAGGAAGCTTCTGATATAGAAGCGAGCTTCCTAAAAAAAAAAAAAAAAAAAGAAACAAGCTTCCTTATCCTGTCCATCTCAGGAGCACAAGGTGGGCAGTTAGGAAAGAGCTATACACAACAAGCAGTTCCAGAGCCATAAAACTCTCTTTACAAAGGGAAGAAAATCCCAAAGCCTTTGATTATCTATCTGGGCTCAGCAGTGCCCTGGCTGACCATAGTGCACTACCCAGTAAAGGCATTTGTCTTCTTGGGAGGTAGACTGTGCTGGTAGGAAACATCTGTTCATTTATTCATTCAGTACTGCCGGACTAGCTCTCAGGGGTGAGGCTTGGTCTTTGCCCTGGGAGGAGCTCTGGCACAATTAGGAGACAGAATCTAACTACTAGGTCCTTCCAGTGAAGCAACGTGTGCAAAATGCAAAGGGCTGGGACAGCCAGAGGAGGGAGGGACCCGAGTTGTCTAGGGAAACCTCTGGAGGGGATCACCGCTGTAGGGGGCTCAGATGTAGTAACTTCCAGTGCTAGTAACTAATACAGAAAAACAGTTGCTGTGTGTCACTACATTTAATCAATCAAATGAATATTTATGAAGTACCCAAGAGGCCTCAAAGAAGTCATCTCTTTCCTGAGCTTCAGTTTCCTCAACTAAATTAAGACAAGAGAAATTCTAAGGGCAATGGAGTCCCAGTGGAGTTTACAATGTACCACACTAGACACAAAGCTAGAGGGTGTAGATTTGGTTTTATTTCCTGATAATTCAGTTCCATTTGGGTCAGAAAATTTATTTTGTATGACTTGAATCTTTTTATATTTATTGAGATTGTTTTATGGCCCAGAATAGGGTCTGTGTTTTGTAGATAGCTAAAATGAATATGTATTCTGCTACTAATGGACAGTGTTTAATACATGTCAATTAGATCTGATTGCTTGATAAGGTGACTGAAATTTCCTACATCCTTCATGATTTTCTAGCTCTTCTATCAACTACAGACAGAGTGGCTTGATGTCCCAGCTATAGCAGTTTTAATTTTCTTTCTTTGAGATTTTATTAGTTTTTGCTGTCCATCTTTTGTAACTGTGTGGTTTGGGGCACACATATTTAGTATTACTATGTCTTCTTGGTAGATTTGACTTTTTCTTTTTCTTTAACGTATTTAGTATAGGATCTGCAGGGTCTCACCACACAGATAGCACTTAATGCTGGGATTACAGGTGTACACCACCATGCCCAGTTTCAGTCTCTGTCTCAGCACATCCCAGGAGTAGAGCCAGCATGGCACACTGGGGATCAAACTCCAACCGCTGCATTTTGTCTAAACAGGTGCTTCAGTGCACTGAGCTGTCTGGGACAATTTACTTTTTTACATGAACTATTTATATAATTCTGATATAATTATGAATACATTCGGATTTATTTTATTTTATTTTTTTTTGGTAGTACCAGGGATTGAACTCAGGACCTTGCACTTGCCAGGCAAGCACTTATTCCACTGAACTATCTCCCTGGCCTAATACATTAGAATTTAAATCTGCCATTTTATTTTTGTCTTGCTTATTGCTTATTCTTTTTTTTTTTCTTTCTATTCTTGTGGTTTACTGGCACATTTTAAAAGATTTTAATTCATGCAAATGTTTGCTTGGTACTGGGGATTGAACCCAGAGCCTTCACATTGAGGTACAGCCCCAGCCCCTTCTTTTAAAGTTTTGAGATAGGATCTTATTAAGCTACTGAGTTGCTCAGGTTGGGCTCAAACATACCACATTTTATAGTATTTTTGAGTATATCTCTTACATAGCTTAAAAAAAAAAAAAGAATTATCATAGGTTTTACATTTCTCCAACCTGTTTCTTCTCTCTTCTACTACATTTCCCTGGTGCCACCAAGCCAGGTACTGAAACTTAGCTCCTCATAAATCTTTTACCCTTCCTACTTGGGATGTAATTATCCTACATGTTTCTGCTACATTCAGCCATAACCACATCAGGCAGCATCATAATTTTTGCTTTGACTGTCAATCTTCAAAACTCAAGAGGAAAAGCAAAGTCTATTTTTATTCATATTTTTGCTTATTGTACTATTCTTGATGCTCTAAGACTCCTTGTTTTATCATTTTCTATTTCGAGAATTTGTTATCACAATTCTTTCAGGGTAGTTCTTCTATGACAAGTTATTTTAGATTTCCTGTATGTGTGAATGTTTTAATTTCTTCATCATTCCTAAAGGATATTTTTGCTGAATACAGGATTTTGAGTTGATAGTTCTTCCTTCTCTACTTGTGAAAATGTGCTACTTTTTCCTGGATTCTACGGTTTCTGAAGAGAAAATCACTGTCATTCAAACTGTTTTTCCTCTGTAGATAAGGAGTTAGTTTTCTTTTGCTACTTTGAACAGTGGTTTTGGTTTTTCATTCTGCTTGTGGAAATAGCATAAAGATGTGTATATAAACCAATGGAACACAATAAGGAGCACAGAAATATAATACATATATATATATATAATGATATATATATATATATATATATATATGTATATATTTAACAGAATGATCTCAACAAGTGTGAAGCAAGGTGCTCAATGAAAAAGGTCAGTTTCTTCAACAAATGTCTTGACAAAACTGAATATCCACCTGTAAAATAGAACTGGGTCCTTACCTCATATACAGAAAGTAACTCAAAATGTATCCACCTATATGAGGTAATAGAATATGTAAATACATAGAGACAAGATAAACAGTGGGTACTAGGATCTGGGAAGAAGACAGGAGATTATTATTTAATGGGCACATTTTCAGATGATATACAAGTTCTAAATAAGGAAAACAGTAATATTTTGATTGCTGTAGCTTTATAATAAGTTTTGAAATCAAGAATCATGAGTCTGCCAATTTTGTTCCTTACTCAAAATTAGTGTTTGGCTATTCAGGACAGCTTTAGTTCCAATGTGATTTTTTTCTATTTAAAAAAATAAGACAAAACAAAAATAAGGTCATGGGATTTTGATGGGGATAGAACGAATTTGTAGACAGCTTTGGGTAATGTTGATACCTAAATAGTAATTCACTTTTTTATGTATTTGGTACAGAGTTTATAAGATCTCACTATGTAGACTGGACTTGTGATTCTCCTATTTTCGGCCTCACAAACCTCGAATTACAGGCACAGGCCACCACACCCAGTCTCAATGGCCCTCTCAGAATGCCCTGGGCGTAGGGCCAGAACAGCATGCAGGGTATTAAACACTGGCAGTTGCACTCTGCCTAAGCAGGTGCTTTAGTCCACTGAGCTATCTGGCCAGCCCAGTAGTAATGCTTTTAATCTATGAATATAGGATGTCAGTGAGTTCTTTATTTCCTTCCTTCCTTCCTTCCTTCCTTTCTTCCTTCCTGTCTGGGTTTCTCTATGTAGTTCAGGCTGGCCTCAAACTCATAGCAATCCTCCTGCCTCAACCTTCTCAGTGCTGGGATCACAGGTGTGTGTAACCACACCCAGTCTTAGCAAGTCATTCTGTTCATATTATTTTCTTTAATCTTTTTCTGTATAGATTTTTTTGTGGGGGAACTGGGGAGTGAACTTAGGACCTTGTGCTTGCCAGACAGGCACTGATGCTACTGAGCTATGTCCCTAGCCCTCTGTCTTGCAAAAAATGCTTTTAGTGTTTGTATTTTTATTCTTTTGGTACAGAGTCTCACTGAGAGAAATCCTGTCTCAGCCTTCCCAGCACTGAGATTATGGGTGTGATCCACAATACCCAGGGCTGGCACAGTGTGCCCAGGAACCCAGGGCTGGCATGGCATGTGGTATTAGAGTTCAAACTTAGGACTTTGCACTTGACAGGTTGGCACTTAGACTGCTGAATTATCTGCCCAGCCCTCAGCTCTTTTTCTGTATAATTTTAACTTACAAATCACTTATCTTCTTAGTTAATTCCTATGTTGTATATGGAGTAATTTTTTGAAGTTTCTCGAGTTGTTCATTATTAGTTGTTAGACATACAACTGGTCTCTACATGCTGATTTTGTATCCTACAGCTCTGTTGCTTATATTTCCTAGATATGAATCATGCCATCCATGAACAAAGATAGTTTCTTCTCAGTTTGGATGCCATTACTTTATTAATACATACATGTCTGCTACAATATTTACATTCCTATAGGAAGATGGGACATGTGCCTAACACATCTTAATTGCTTTTTCATCCTCTTTTCCTTCTCCCTCTCTTCCCCATCTATTCATCTCTTGATATCCTTGCTTTTTCTTTAGTATTTTTGTAAAGTACTGTTTTTTCGTCCCACTTTCTCTTCTCCTTCTGGCACACCAGTGTTGGATTTCTGTTGCTGGCCCACTGGTCCCTGAGGTTCTGTTCAATACTACTTTTTGTCAGGCTTTGCCCCCATTTTTCAGACTGAGTAGTTTCTATTATTCTACCTTCAAGGTTACCAACTTGTTCCTCTGTTATGTCCAGTTTGTTACTGAGATAAATTCTATTTATTCTGATTATTCTTTCTTTCTTTCTTTCTTTCTTTCTTTCTTCCTTCCTTCCTTCCTTCCTTCCTTCCTTCCTTCTTTTCTTTCTTTCTTTCTCTCTTTTTTTCTTTCTTTCATTTCTTTCGGGTGGGGGCAGTGCTGGCCATCAAATCTTGCACCTGCTAATCAAGTCCTCTACCACCGAGCTGTATCCTCAGATTTATTTATCAACTTTCAAATTTCTATTTGCTTCTTATTTATCTTTTGTAACTTGTTCTAATTCCTTAATGATATTTTATATTTTTTATTTATTTTGAGAATATCCGTAACTGTTCTTTGAAGTGTTTTTATGACGGCCGTTTTACAGTTTTGACCAGATAGTTCTAACATCTTGGTCATTCTGCAATTGACCTCTATTTGCCCCAATTTTTCCATTAAGATTGAAATATTCTGGTTGTTATAGCTTGAATCTAGATGCCCCATAAAGCCTTCTGGGAGGTGGGTGTACCATGTGGTGTGATACTGGGCATGTGATATTGAGATGAAGGGTGTGTGGCACAGGAAGAGCCTGCTAACTGGCTTATCATAGTTCTGGGTATGGATAGTGGGAAGCCCCATTCTGAGTATGGGCAGCACTCCTGGAAAGGCTGTGGTTTGGGTGGAGAAAAAAGGGAAAGGGCACTGCTTTCTGCTTGTTGCTCCAGTGACTGTTTTCCCTCTAAAGTGCCCCTCTTTGGAACCAGAGAACTGTGGACTGGAACCTCCACAAACTGTGAGCTGAAACAAAGATTTTTCTTTAATTTTGAGTGTCAGCATTTTGTCTCAGCAATGAGATAAGTTACTAAGACACTGCTTGTTGGTATGATGAGTGATTTTCAACTGGAACATGAACATTTTTAGCATTCTGTTATGACATTCTTCTACATTTCACCTCAGCTTGCCTTCTAGCTTGCTTTCTCTGACATTGTCCCAGGAGGAGAATGGGGTTACCACACCTTGTTAGTGCCACATGAAGATCTAGGCTCAGGTTTCTCACTTGGTTCCTCATTACTATAAGGCTTATATGTTCAAATAGGGAAATTTCTGTTTATTTCTAATCATCATTCTTAAGTTTTACCTATAATTTTATTCTTCTGCCTTCTCTTCTCGTTTTTCTTCTTGTCCCCTTTCTTCTGTTTTTCTTCCCTTCTCCTTTTATTAAAAAAATAAACTCCTAAGGTTGGGAAGACATCTCAGTTATCTAAATGCCTGTCTAGCAAGTGCAAGGACCTGGGTTTGAACCCCAGAACTGCATGCTGTGCTGGCCCTGGAACACCGGGTGTGCTATGTTGGCCACTGAAACCCAGCATGGTGGCACATACCTGTAATCCCAGCGCTGGGGAGGCTGAGACAGGAGGTTCATTATGAGTCTGAATTACATAGCAAGACCCTGTATCAAGTAAATAAATTTTTTTTTTAGAAACCCTCTTAAACTAATATTTTCTATTTGATGGTCAAGGTTTCAGAGACTCTCACGTCCTATCGTCCCTCCATGCCCTCTTGCTTTCCCTTCCTCCCTTGCACCCACCATGCCTTAAAACATGGTGTTACAGATGGAGAGGAGGGAAGTCCTTCTTCTCTACCAAGTTTGCAAAATATTGTGCACATGTACGCCTTTTCTGGTAAATCAGGATTCTTTCTCATAACCTCTCTTTCATGACCAAAGACGTTAAGAATCGTCATATTAAAATAAGAACTGGGAAAAGCAGGACTGTATGCTTTATTTAGATGTTGTACAGCGCTGGGTTTCAGGGTGGAGGCTGGAGTGGAGAGAGACCAGTGTGGAGTAGCCAATAACTGTGCATCTGTACAAGGAGTAACTTCTGGGACCCAGAGCCTATATTCCCTGTTCAGAATCAGGAAAAACTGAATATATTTTCAGAATGAAATGAAAGGGGGTGGGGAGTAAAACCAAAGTGGAATGCAAGATGTTGGATATGGATTTTTAAAGCAAAACAAACAGCTGCTGAGGGGAAAAGAAAAAAAGACTTTCATAACCTGCCCTCTGCTAACAAAGCACCCCTGAAAAAGTGTCAATGCTGGGATGGGGGTAAGACAGCCCGCAGCTTGCTGAGCTCAGGGAGAAGCAGCACAAGCACAAGACTGCCTGGAAGGGGCCGTGGTCCATGAGACTCAAGAAGTCAAATTAGTGACAGACAAAGGCCTTCCAAGAAATATATGGCAAGAAATGAAAGTAGATTAGAGATGCGAGGAAGCAGGAGGGAAGCACCATGAAGGGACCCTGGGACTGTCCTGTGGCAGCAATCACAAGAACTGCAGCCAAGCCTAGCGGAGACGGAACCCTAAACCCAATCAGAGCTGGCTAAGTGGATTCTTTTCCTGGAGGAGGCTGGGTCCTAATTGAATCTGTAACGCATTTCTGTTTCTGAAGCTTCTCTGATTTCCTTTCCATACTCAGGCTTTGAAAACCTTATTCAGACTACTTCACGTCATTATTTCTGGGGTTTTTAAGGTAAAAAAAATAACACCCAGGGGTACCTATCTAAAGAGCACCACAGCTTCAAAAGGCAACCAATAAATCTCACTTCTCTTTCCCCACTCCAGGCTGCCTGAGTCCTGAAGAAGCTCAAGAATGGGTTTCTACATGAAGAAACTGACTTGCATTCTGGACTTCTGGGTCAGACCAACTCTCACATTGATACATGTGTTTAGATCACCCCTCTACTAGCAAATGCTGAGCAAAGGTCACCACAAGACCTAGTCCACTAGCCATAGAGAGCACAGACCACAGGGCTGGGTGGGGCTTCTTATGTTCTCCCTTCATGAAGGAACCCATCCACTGAAGCACATGCTCAACAGAACTAGTGCCCAGGGGATGGGCACCTGTGTTTGGTGGCACCAGGAGATGTAAAGGTACATCAGTCAAGGTCTTCTAAGGCATTCTTACTCACCGTAAGGAACAGTCCTATGAATTGCTAGGGAGCAATTACAGGACATAATTGTTCAACAGGAGAACTACCTCATAACTCTCAGCCATGAACAAGAGGACTCAAGGGACCAGCTAGTGCAAGAACAGTCAGGATGGAAGTTCCCATCCCAGGAACAGCCCTCAAGCTCCCCAGTGCTTGAGACTGGCAAGCCCTATCTCATATACTCTCATTTACATTTCACAACAATGCTGTAGGATAGGCATTAACCTTAAAATACACACACACACACACACACACACACACACACACACACACACACATACATTCAGAGAGATTAAGTGTCCTGCAGACTAGCAGGTGGTAAGCATGGAACCTGACCCTTTGATTCTAAGTCCAGGCATTCCTCCTAGTATATATCATGCCACAGGTGCACATCTGTTCTTTAGTTGATAATCAGAGCATGACCAGAGAGTAAGGATTTGTCCAAAATCAATCAGGAAGTTGTGGGAAGGCTATGATCTAAGCATAGAGCCTAGAATAGATGCTATACTGCTCCTAGTATGGTTTTTATCTGGTAGATATCATTGTCCATTCTTGGGCTTATCTTCGGTACCGAGAGCAAAAACTACTAAGGTAATTACTATGAAGGGAACTTCTGAACCTCACCAAATGGTCATCAAGGCAGGAGAGAACAGACCTGGGCATGAGGGGTATAAAGGAGGGTCAGAGGCTACCAGAAGGGCAATGACAGCTCATTCCATCAGCCCAGGCCAGGTTATCTGGTGAACCTGGGCATGCCTAGGTTCTTTCTTGTTTGTTCTTTATTTTCTTCTCCTTTCCTTTCCCCATTCTTTTGCTCCTTGCTGCTCCCAGCTCCTCTCTCATTTTCTGGTCCTGGAGATGGAACCCAGACCTTCACACATCCTAGCCAAGAGCTGTAGTGCTGGGGATGTGAGACATCTTCTCCAGGAGTTATCCATGCAATGGCAAGGACTCAGCATTGAATGAAAAACAGGAGACCCAAATATTCTCTGGCTTCTCGCCTCCATTGTTCTCTGAGTTGGCATCAAGGATTCAGATTTGAAGGGAGTTCTATATATTGAGTATTAATAGAAAGCCTCATGATTTAACCAGACCAGTCTGGAGAGACAGAATGAAGCCTTGGATTCTAGCCTGTATTTAATGAGTTGTTCACATGTCTGTCTCCTCCATTAAATTGTAAGGACAATACCGGGCTTTCTTCAGAGTAACAGAAGCATTTAATCAACGCATGTGGAATTACACTAAATAAACTAGACCTGGCTCTGCCTCGGTGTGACTTACAACAAGCTCCTGCCTGTCTTCGTGCCTTCATTTTTTTAAGCAGGAATGACAATACCGGCCTGCCCACTGACCTCACATGGCTGCCTTCAGTCATGAGGACCTGCTCCATGTATGCAGGAGCAGTATTACCAGTTTACACTCCATGTGAACATAAAGGATTAATCTGGTCATTTATGGAACATCTAGTCGCAAGGTGAGGCTGGGCTGGAAACATCATTTACTTGGGAAACTTCTCTGTATTCTTTTTTGGCCAACTTTTTCATACAGCAGATTTTCAATAAGACTTTTAACAGGTACTAACTAGAACAGAAAAGGGAAGTTCTCACAGAGCTGTTAACTGCTAGGTGTGTTTCCATCAGTTTGAAAAAGATGTTGAGCAAAGTACAAAGCATAGGATCTGTGTACCTTTAGGAATGTCTAGCTTCTTCCTGGTTTAATGGGCTGATTTCAGTTAGACAGGAACAGAAAATATGGCTAGCCTTCCATAAGAATTAGCATTCTCCTTAGGCATCATCATTTTTTCATATTTAAAAGTGTCCTTGTTATGGGCTCAGCCAGCCCCCAGGCACTCCCCAAGCAACCTGGATGCAGGGCTTTGGTCCTTCTCCAAAGGTTCTTTTGTGGACAGGGGTGCTGTGCCCGTTGCATTAAAGTATCAATTGCATCCCATAATGCCCATAAAAACCCACACACCAGTTCTCTCTGTCTTATCCCACCCATACCTGGGCCAGATGAATCTGTGAACTCTGATTTTGGAAGGTCAGAGATTGAGAGAGATAGAGGTATGCCTAGCAGGAATGAGAAAAACAAAGAAGCAGAAAGTCCTGGGCTTTAGGGGCAGAAGAGGTTCCCAAAGTGAGGGAAACATCTCACTCTTTAACAAGGTTTTCCATTATTGACCCCACTTGCTCCATTCAGTTTCTTTCTTTTTTTTTTTTTTTTTTTTTTTTTTTTTTTTTTTTTTTTTTTTTTTTTTTTTTTTT